>PVIA01012335.1:0-38409 GCA_004024845.1 Tonatia bakeri
CACACACACACACACACACACACACAGTTAAAACAACTCATTGAAAGCACAACTTTAAAAAGATCAAGTCTGTATTAATACACAATACAATATCTTAAATGGGTCTTTAAAAATGTTGTAATAGGCTCTTAATTTCTTTTAAAAATTAATACTCTCTAGGCTATGTTTCAATCCTCTCTAGCCAGAAGCACAGAAGTCTAATGAAATTAGTATGTACTGTAAAGTTTTTTCTTTTTTCTTTTTAATTTAAATTATTTTATTGTCATTCAATTACACTTGTCCATATTTTCTCCCCACCCCTCCCCCTCCAAACCCACCTCCCTCCCTTTCTTGCACCCTCCCCCTTAGTTTTGTCCTTGTGTCCTTTATAGTAGTTCCTGAAAACCCTTCCCCCCATTATCCCTTCCCACTATTGGCTGTTGTTAGATTGTTCTTAATTTCAATGGATCGCAAAGTTTTGACAAACACTTTTTCTTACTTTTGCTTTAAGTCACACAGAAAATACACACATGCACATGCATTTATGTGTGTTGGAAGCTGCATTAAAATATCAAATACAGTCACCTCCCTTGGGTTCTAGCTTGTACCACAAAACAGTACCCTGAGGTGTCATAAACCAGAAGGAGTGAATGCATCTGCCAAAGGTACACATTTTACAAGTGTTCAGTAATTTAAATCCTAGGAGAATCTGACTCTTGTTACTCACAGTTTCCTTCATTGGCACTACATCTAATAGAGAGACCATATGTCTTAAATTTTTGTAAGGAAAGCACTGACTTCTTTTCACTCATATATAAAATCTAATGAATGAAATAAATTGACAAACAAAATAGAAATGAACTTATAGATAAGCAACAGACTGACAGCTGTCAGAAGGAAGGGTGTTGGGGGCTGGATGGAAAAGGTGAAGAGATTAAGCAAAAAAAAAACCCTCATAGACACAGATGAAAGTATTGTGATTACTGGAGGAAAGGGGGTGGGGGAAGGTAGAAGAGGGTGAAAGGGGAATAAATGGGGATGGAAGGACATTTGACTTTGGGTCGTGAACACACAATACAGGTGATGTATTGTAGAATTGTATGCTTGAATTTTATATAATTTTATTAAGTAATGTCACCTCAATAAATTCAATAAAAAATGAAAAACTTTCAATGATGGAAATTTGTTAAATATATTACTTAAATACAATGCCATGTCTATGCAAGAAATACACAGATTAAAAATAAATAAATAAAAGAAATGCACAGATCAGAAACAATAGTTTCAAAGCACATTTCCTAACTTTTAGATCAGAAAATATAATTATCATTCATGCATCACAGTTTATTTTTAAAAATTTCCTGTATGAACCAGTGATAAGGAAGAGAGCACAAAATTTAGTGAGATGAACCTGAAGATCAAGGGAATGTTTCTATCATTACTCCATTTTATTATCCATGAGGTCTTAATGGGTAATCACATCTACTTCTAGGGTTTGATTACCAGTTCTGCTTTATTGGAGCCTCACTTTCCTTATTTAAACATAGGAATACAAGGGGAAGGGACCAGCAAAGGAACAGGAATAGAGGACTCATGGGCACAGACCATGGGGAGGATTGACTGTGGGAGTGGGGGTGGGGCAGGTGTAAGCAAAGGGGAAAAGGTGGGACAACTGTAACTGAACAACAATAAATAAATAAATACAAATGGTAATAATATTAATATTTGCCTTAGAAGTTTCTGTTATGAGCATTAAGCAGGACAATGCATATGAAGTGCTGAGCTCAATGCCTCACAAGGCATATTTTTTCATTGAGTCCATCTTAAAGAAAATCTTTAATACAGGGTTTAATTTGTTTAATTATTTATGCCATAATTTTTTTATTGAGCACGTTCTATGTGTCATAGAGGTAAGACATAGATATTAGAGTTTGGGGGGGAAGGGACAACAGATAAGTAAACAGTTTAGCCTCCATGTCTAAAGGATAATAAAAGGATTCAGTAGAAATGCATGTATGAAAACTTTAAAAAATGGAACACTATAGTAAGAGAATCCTTGTCACTTATACTTATTCAGTTTCATTTTTAAGATGTTTTATTCAGATATAATTCACATACCATAAAATTTCTCCCCTTAAATTATACAGGTGAATGCTTTTTAGTATATTCATGGAGTTGGGCCTCTATCACTACAATCTTAGAACATTTTCATCACACTTAAAAGAAACTGTATTCACCAGCACTTATTCATCATTTCCCTGAAATGCTGTCCTTCCCACCCCTGCCCTAGGCCAGCATTGATCTACTTTCTCTCTCTATGGATTTGCCTACTCTAACTATTTTATATAAATAAAATCATGCAATATGTAATCTCCCTTGTGACTGGCTTTTATCATTTAGCTCAATGTTTTCAAGGGTCCTCCATGTTGTAGCATGTATCAGTATTTCACAATTTTTTATTGTTGTTCAGTTACAGTTATCCCCATTTTCCCCCATTGCTCTCCCTTGCCCTGCCCTCCCAAAGACAAACGCCACCCTGTTGTCCTTGTCCATGGGTCCTTTGTACATGTTCCTTGACTTTATCCTTCTAAAGATATATCATGCTTTATTTAACCATTCATTAATTTATGGACATTTTGAGTTGCTTCTACTTTTTGGCTATTATGAATAATGCTTCTATAAACATTCATGCACAAGATTTGATTGGACATGTTTTTAATTATCTTGGGTAAATAGCTAGAAGCAGAATTTCAGATGATATGGGAATTCTATGTTTAATTTTTTGAGAAACTGCCAGGCTGTTTTCCAGCTTGTACCATTTTATATTCCCACCAGCAGTGTAAGAGGGTTCCAATTTCTTCACATTGTTGGTAACACTTATTATTGTCTGTTTTTTTTTAAAATATAGCAATCCTAGTGGGTATGAAACAGAATCTTATTTTGCATTTCCCTGATGGCTAATGATGTTGAATATCTTTTTATATGCTTGTTGTCATGTGTATATTTTTTTAGAGAAATCTATTTGACAAAATTTTAATTAGGTTATTTATCTTTTTATTTTTGAGTTGTACGAGCTCTTTATATATTATATATACAAGTCCCTTATCAGATATACGACATACCAAAAAATTTTGGGTTATCTTTTTACTTCCCTGAAGGTGTGTCCTTTGAAGCACAAAGTTTCACTTTCGTGATTTCCAATTTACCTATTTTCTTTTATTTCATCATTTGTGCTTTTGGTGTTATATCTAATAGACCATTGCTTGAACCAAAGTCATGAAGATTTATAGCTGTTTTCTTCTTTGAAGACTTGTATGATTTCAGCTCTTACATTTAGGCCTTTGATCCATTCTGAATAAATTATTGTGTGAGATAGGTGTCCAGTTTTATTCTTTTGCATATGAACATCCAGTTATCCCAGCACATTTTTAGAAGCCTTATTGTCCCCCTCATTGAATAGTAGTGGTCCCCTATTGAAAATCAGTGGGTGATAATGTAATGGTTTATTTCAGATTACTCAATTCTGTTCCCTTGATCTATATGTCTATTCTTATGTCAGCACCTTACCACCATGATTATAGTAGCTTTGTTGAGAAGTATGAGTACTTTCTCTTCTTCCTTTTCAGTTTTTTCTATTCTCGTTCTATTGCATTTTCATATTTCGTATGCCATATTTTAGAGTTAGAATGTCCCTTTCAACCTGACTGGTGTGGCTCAGTTGGTTTGGCATCGTCCAGCAAAGTAAAAGGTCATCTGTTCAATTTCTGGTCAGGGCATATGCCTGGGTTTCAGGTTTGGTTCCTGACCTGGGAGCATAGGAGTGGCAACTGATCAATGTTTCTCTCTCACATTGATATTTCTCTCCCTTTGTTTCTCCCTCCCTTACCTGTTCTCTAAAAAATAGATAAATGAAATCTTTTTTTAAAGAAACTAATACAATATTTAAAAAATAAGAATGTTCCTTTCTTCCAGAAAAGTAGTTGGAACTTTGATAGAGCTTGTATTGAATTTGTAGGTCAATTCAGGAAGTATTGCCATCTTAACAAAATTAAGTCCATCCATTGTGCACACAACAGTCAATAATATTTCTAAAATGCAATTCTGATCATGATGCACTTCTATTTAAAATTCTTCAATTATTCTCCCCAATTCCCTATCCACCACCATGGTCTTCAGGATAAAATCTGTTATCATGCCTTACACAATCTTTGAACTGTACTATGCTTTTTAACCCATGTTCCCTGTGTTTTAGATATGTTATAACATTCATGTATGATAATTGGTTATCCAAATAAGCCACCCTTTCATTCACTGCCATGCCTTTTCATGGTCTTTTGTGCCTGAATTATCTATGCTGCTTCTTTGTCTCAGTAACTTGTATTCATCTCTGGGAAGCTTTCCTTAACAGTCCCTGGGTTAGGCACATATGAGATCACACAGCATCCTATGAGTACTTCTCAATTCTAGAAGTGATAATATTGTGTCATCATTTTTTTCTCCTCATCACACTGTGAGTTTGAGTACTATTAGGCTCCTGATATCAGCATATCTTCCAGAAATACGTAACTCTCACTAAAGCTACAACCATTGCTTGCCCTTAACTAAAACTGTTTTTATTGTCTTTAGTTTGATTCTCTCACTTTTTTACAGTGAAAACATCAAAAGTAAAGTAGAGTGGAGGTCAAACACTTAAGATTAAAACTGACTTCAAAACACCTGCATATGTGTTTTATTTGTAGTATTTTGTCTATAACTCATTTGCCAAATACCATCTATAAACATATTAACACAAATTGTCTAACATATAATTGTTGATGGTTAAGCAGTAGGTATAAAGAATATAGGTGTATATCCTTATAATTCAAAGAAGTGTACACTATAAGAACAGTGTGGTCAAGGTGTTGTGGGCACAAGTGGTTGAAGAAAATGACTTCCTGACTTCATCTTTGAAAGGTTCTATAAAGAATGTGTTTTTGGATTAAGCTTTGAAAGATGAGTATGAGTCTGTTACATATGTGGAAGTAGTAATCAAATAAGAGGAATGGCATTCGAGGTAGAGAAAATAACATGTGCAAAGAAAGTATGAAACTGTATGTACGGAGTGCTTGTGGAACTCCAAGTACCTTGAAATTGTTAGAACATAGAATGGGTGGAAGGAAAATCATAGAAAATGAGGTAGGCAAAGAATTCAGGGAACCTGCCATGAAAGGCTTAATGAGTTATGCCAAGGGAGCATGGCATTTATCCTATAGGTTACTGGACACCACTAAGAAGGTTTTCATCATGGAAGTAATAGGATTTGATTTCTGTCTTGGAAAGATCATGCTGGGCCTACTGTGGAAAATGGATGGTAGAATTAGGAGTAGGGTAGGACTAGAAGATTACAGATCAGTTAGAAGGCTATGTAATAAGCCAGGTGAAAGATGACAGCTGGTTGAATTATAACAGTAGCAATGGAAATAGAGACAATTGATATGTTTAAGAAATAGGAGGAGCCAGCAGGTGAGACTTTGTCATTGATATGGTGAGAGAAGAAGAGGGAATAACCAAGTATCAAATCCATGTTTTGGTAACACGGCTGGTTGGGTAATGGTCTGTTACTGAGAGAGATTAAGCAGTCAATGGATCACACTGTTAGTTGTTTATAGTAGATATATCATATCATGAAAGATCACCGAACAAGGATTTTAAGGACAACAGAGCCATTAGTTTGTTTCAGGTAATGCACAAGAGAAAACACACTAATGAACTTCTAAATCACCACGTTTTCATTATGTTCTCTCATATAACTTGAAGAGCCAGGGAGTTGACCTCTTGGGCAAGAGCTCAGGCACTGACTATTCCTAGCTCTATCTTTGCATCAGAAGCCAGGCTGTATGTTTCATAGGGATGTTTCTCACATCCCTTCGGTAACAGTCGAGGACTGACCACCCAGTGACCCCATAGCATAGTGCCCAGATCCTGAGCTACATTATGGAGAACATCATGTCACTATTATTTGAACTTCAAGTGATTGCACTCACATTTTTAAAAGGAACAATTGACTTCAACAGAGGCTGAAAGAATATGCCTGCTAAGGAAACAATGATCACATCACCCAGCTATGCTGTAATACCAACCTTGATTCTCATTCACTTCAGTACTTTTGCAATTCCCTTATGAGCAGATGTCAACATATGTCACATAATGTACATTTGGTTTCAATTGTTTCATGGTAGTGCATGCCTTATGCTAGCTGATGCATCATTTTTCTTCTGGATCTACGTGCATAAGTGTTCAAGTTTTATTAGGCTCAGAGTGGCTTTCTTTTTCTCTATAATATTAGTGTCTAAGATGAAAACAGAGAAAGCTCAAACCAGGCACTCTATTCAGAATAAGACTGTAAGCTCTCTGTACTTACGAAATAAAGTATCACCTACATGCATTTGACATTTTATTTATTTATTTATTTATTTATAATTTATTTTTAGGCAGGGAAGGGAGAGGGAGAGAGAGAGAGAGAAACATCAATGTGCAGTTGCCGGGGGACATGGCCTGCAACCTAGGCATGTGCCCTGACTGGGAATCGAACCTGCGATGCCTGGTTCGCATTTGACATTTTAATTTTTATATATTGATCTGGACCTTTTGCCAAGTGTATTACCATGATTGATTATTGGCATATCTGTCAAAGGGTGATCCTTTAAGAACCAACTCAAGTCCTAACTTCACCATGATTAAACTAACTGTTCCAGCTCACACTGATTTCTTTCTAAACTACGATGGCTGTTATTGTCAGTTTAGCTTTTAACTGTAGTTGAATATCATATGTTGCTTTAGTCTTTCCAATTTTATTATAAGTTCATAGAGACAAGGGAATACATCTTACTTCTTGATTATTTCACAGAACATTTAGCAATGAAATATTGGATTGCTTGATTGAAATACTATTTGTATAGAAGTAATGTCTTCTAGGATACATGAAATTACTCAATTGACTATATAATTGACATTATTCTAACAGGCTCAGTTTTCACAATTGCATTAGCCTTTCTGCCATGGTCACAATAGGATCATGATCATAATTTAATGAGGCTGATTTTTTGTTTAGCTTATGAGAACTGGCTTCATTATTTTATAGTAGAATTGTAAACTTGCTTCTCTTTGGAATGATTGATAGAGTCTAGTGATAACACAACTAAGTTAACCTCCTCACTGAATAAGTTCCATTCATTTATTAATCTTATTAAACAGCACAGTATTTGTTCTAACATCTAGTATATTTTTAGAGGTATTATTTTAGATATTTTGTTATTCATGTTGATAGTTTATAGCACATTTGCTGGTGATTAATGTTGACACAGTTATTATGTTTATTCATAGAATAATGCAAACTGGACTAAGTTCCTTGAAAAATAGGACCATCACATTTATCCAGCTGGGTTAAGATGCCAACATGTGTGAATTAACCTTCTGTAAAACATCATGACTTTTTAGTATTATTACTATTGTTGTTTTATTTTTATATCAGATGACTATGACTTTAACTTATTCAAACAAGACAGATACCATTTCACACAGCCATTGGTTGTTAGAATAGCATTTTCCTGATGAGACAAAAAATTTTAAACATTCATTTTATTTCTGTTAATTCTAACTTTTTTTTGTCAATCTTACAGGCTAGATGAGTTTGTCCTTAGCTCAATATAACAAATAAAGTCATAATTGGCCAAATATTGCTGTTATATAGCCATAACTTCAGAATAAATATGTTTTAAAAATAATTTTATTAAATACCAACCTGAAATAACTGTAAAGGCTGAGACTGAGCATTAAATTCATAATTCAATAAAAGAACATGTTTAAGCATGAATAATTGAATGCTCAAATTTGTAAGATTTTACATTTCTAAAAGGAGCTTGGCAATCATAGTTTTCAATTTAGTAATAGATTGGTTTGGGAATAAATTAGAACTCATCAGCAAGGAAATGATTAAAGTAGCTATAAGAGCTTGATTTCTGTGTGCATTCACTTATTAAATGCTGCTGTTAGCTATTCTGACCACGCTGTATAACTATCAGTTGTCTGGCTCCAACTGTGCAATATCCATATTAGAGCAAATACGTACCAATTGAATATCAAATCCTGCCAAGTAAAATTCATGGTCTTGTGTTACAGATGTCTTGCTGTGCCTGATTCTGAAAACTCCATGTACGATTCAAGTGGATATTAGCATTCGTCGCATAGAGAACTTTTAACTGAGGAAAGTTCTGAAGCAATAGTTATACAAAGTGGCTCCCTTTTTGGGTGCTCTGCAGCTGTCAGGAAATCTTATGTGATTACATTTACCATTACAAAAACCATTCCAAACACATTCACAATTCACCAAGTCTCAATGGCAGAATCTGAATGAAGGCTTTTTGGAAAAAAACATTAATTGACACATCAATATTTTGTATGCTTCTAGAAGGGACCCCCTTTGCAGCAGGTTTTCCAGGATGTCATGGCCATAGAACCATGGATAGCAACTTTCAAAGATACAACACTCTAGCAAAGCTAACAGAAATAAAAGTTCACAGTTTCTATGTCTGGCATTCACGTATATGACTAGAGTAACAGGAGCATGAAAGTATTTGATATAGTTATTTCGATCAGCCTAATGGCTGAATTATATTATTGCATGGTTGTTAATTCACTGTGTGATCAACAATTTGTTTTATACACTGAAATACAAAATCTGAGAATATTGTGACTAACTTGGTAGCCACATATTGATGTAGCTTATGCTTCACCTTTAATACAGAATGAGAGTAGGAAGGGAGAAGTGAAAAGGAACACTGTGTACTAGATATCTCTGTTTTTTTTTATTATCACTGAATAATATTACTTGAGCATTCACAAGGTACATAACACTCATTTAAGGAATATCAAGGAATATCAAGATGAATGTAACATCCTGTTTATTAAGAAATTTGGAATTCAAGTGGAAAAGTAATAAAGACATTTTCTACTGATATTTTACAATATCTTCTTTTTGTAATGTACTTTTGTATGTACAACATGTTTGAGAATCATATGTCTGCACAAAAAAGGTCATAGCTAATTTATTCTACCCATTACTTTCATTCAGAAATTTCCTTTCAGACCCTGGCTGGTGTGGCTCACTGGATTGAGTGCCAGCCTGTGAACTACAGGGTCAGTGGTTTAATCCTGGTTGGGGCACATGCCTGGGTTGTGGGCCAAATCCCCAGTAGGGGGCACATGAGAGGCAACCAAACATTGATGTTTCTCTCCCTCTCTTTCTCCTTCCCTTCCCCCTGTCTAAATATAAATAAATAAAATCTTTTTAAAAAGAAATCCCCTTTCATAATTTTAACTATTTTTACTCACTAACCATGAAAAAGACACCTATGGGCACACACACAACTTCCCAAATTCCTCCTTAAATCTCTCCACTTCCTCACACCCCAACCAACTCATAGACATTTAAAACAATCTTTAAACCCACACCAGGTTGAAAATTTTAATAATTATTTCATGGAAAGTAAATGAATTTGCACCGTAACTCCACCTGATTAAAAGATACCTTTTGCATTGTCATGTGTATGTTATGGACAAATATCTTTTGACCCACTACTTTTTTGCATGCAAGGAAGGTAAAAAATTATTTCCAAAGAGATAATAAATAGTAGAATGTGTTAGAAATATACTAGAGACTCCTACAGAATATACTATGTTTTTAGATGAACAAACTAGAAACTATTTAAATTTTGTGCTAATTTTTTATTGTTATACTTATAGCATAAGGATTATAAATTTCCAGGAGAATTTAAAGGGCTTAGAACTTTTAAAAATAATGTTTTCCTTTATTTTGAGAGATATATCTTTTAAATGTATATTTAAAGGTTAAAAAACAGAAAAATATACACATCATTTTAGTGCTTAATGCTAAAAAAAACCACTTTTGCTTCTTTCCCTGTAATAATATATTATTTTGTGTAACAATTTAGGGTGTTTCAAGCACTTTATTACCTTATTGGATATTTGCAACAGACTTGTGAGATAGGCAGGGATGACGTGTATTTCCATATTTTTTTCTGTACATCATGAAACTAGTAGAGAGCTATGATTTGACTGTGTCCACATAGCCAAACCCATAGTTCTATGTTCTATATGAGAGATCAAGATCTTCGAAATTTGCTTTCAGAGTTCAAGGAGAGTGACTGTCAACTATGACTCATAAAAATCTAACTCTTTCTTCAAGCAAGTCAGATTTGAGTCTGTTCTGAGGCAAGCAAGAATTCTCCCAGAGATCTTGGTCTACATTGCATCCCCCAGTTCCCCACAAAGTGAAGTGGAAATGCCACTTTAAGTTGGAAACTATCTTCAGTTTTCAGCAGTTGGCATCTTGAATCACTCTCAATTTCAGATGATTTTCTTTTTTTTAAGATTTTATTTATTTATTTTTAGAGAGGGAAGGGAGGGAGAGAGAGAGAGAGAGAGAGAGAGAGAGAGAGAGAGAGAAACAACAAAACATCAATGTGCGGTTGCTGGGGGACATGGCCTGCAACCTAGGCATGTGCCCTGACTGGGAATCGAACCGGCAATGCCTGGTTTGCAGCCCGCACTCAATCCACTGAGCTACACCAGCCAGGGCTCAGATGATTTTCTTGTTCTTCCCCAGACTGAACCAGAAATGGACTACCAAAAAGAATGAAGAGCCCTGGCTGGTGTGGCTCAGTGAACTGAGCACTGGCCTGTGAACCAAAGGGTTCAATTCCCAGTCAGGGTACATGCCAGGGTTTCAGGCCAGGTCCTCCGTAGTGGGTGCACAAGAGGCAACCACACATTGATGTTTCTCTCCCTCTCTTTCTCCCTCCCTTCCCCTCTCTAAAAATAAATAAATAAAATATATATATATTTTTAAAAAGATGAAGTGGAAAGCAACCATTCCATGGGCATTTTTTCCTCAATATTTAGTTCCAGGAAGGAAATGTGTGTGTGTGTGTGTGTGCCCATGGGCACACACACACATGGTACTTTTCACTTATTTTTTTCCAGTTGAGCTATTTCATCAAATGACAGATTTTACTCTTGTTAGATAATTTTTATGAGTTTTGTCACTGCTAGCTCTAATCTGTCCACTTAGATTATACTTAATGTCTCCTACAACAAAAACAACAAAAGAATTAAATAGGGAAATCACTATAAATGCGAAAATGACTACAAATACATTTTTAGTATTATGATAAAAATGAAAGATCTGAAAAGGAAACATTGAAATGCATGAGACAATGTAGAATATCTAAGTAATGAAACAATATTGGAAAAACTGGGTCATGAATTTATAAACAAGAATTAGCTTGTTAGTTCAGTAGTAATTTTGAGTCCAGTCTAACAACCAGTAAATACATTCCATGTTGGGCCTGCCTACCTCAACATAATTGAAATATGACTTGTATCAGTAACCAAATTTGCAATAAATAAAAATTACCACTGACATTTATTTCAGACTGAATACCTTTTGATAAATTTCATAGAATATGAATAGGGGAGGGAAGGAAGACTGAAGAGAATAGAAAAGCAAAAGATTTTGAAGGGAAAAAACTGGTTCAGATGCTGTACATCTGAAACTAATACAAAATAATATTGAATGTAAACTATAATTGAAAAATAAAAAAACAAATTTCAAAAAGAAGAGGAAATTTGGACACAGACACACACAGAAGGAAGACTGTGTGAGGAATCAGGGAGAAGACCATCTCTGTAAGCCAAGGAGAGAGGCCTCAGAAGAAACCAGCCCTGTCAACACTTTGCTCTTGGACCTGTAGCCTCCAAAATTTTGAGACAATAAATTTCTGTTGATTATGCCATAAAATATCTGGTTTTATCTATCTCTGCAATCTGCCAACTCTCCCCAAGCCTAGTATAGAGCTCTGTACATTAATGACACTCAAGGTATATTGTGAAATTGAAGTGTAAAGAAAAATGAGGGTGGTAGAAGAACTGACTTTCAAACTCTCCTTGACCTTCCTGAAACATCTGACCTTGCCAACTTAAATTTATTTAACCTGTGTTTTATAGTTACTTCTCTGTAAAATTCATAGAGTCATTGTGAAGAGTAGAACTTGATGTATGTAAAGTATTTAGCATACTTCCTGGTACATAAGTCCTAAACAATGTGAGTTACTATTACTGTTTTTAAAAATAACTCAAGAGGCAACTGTCATTCAATGAAAAGAAGATTAAAGTTAGACTTCAAAGACGTGGTTTTGAATTCTGGTTCTATTACTTAGTTCTCTGATTATGTATGAGTAACTTATCTTATCCTTGATTTTCTCCTATTATTTTTAATTATTTGTTTTTTAATATATAGTGATTTATTTCTTTTCTTTATTTTTATTGTTGATACTGTTATGGATGCCTCCACACCCCACCCCTGGTGCCCATCGCCCTCCTTTTTGGCTATCCCCATACTGTTGTCTATGTCTATGGGTTATGCATATATGTTCTGTGGTTGATCTCTTCACCTTCTTCCTTATGCAGGGAAGTCATGAAAATTAAAAGAGATATCCTAGGTTGTAGATATCTCATGATGAGGAAGATGCTTGGTATATGGTAATGGTTCAATAAGTGCTGGTTCTTCTCTACTCCGTTACCTTACTCACATCCCAGAGTACTCTGATCACAGTAAAGCCTTAATGAATACTGCTTGATGGCCATGATTCAGGAGATTCAGATTTTATAAATTCAAAGTGTAGATAATTCAAGGACACAAAACTGTTTCTCAGACTCTGAACACATGATTCCAAACTCAGAGCTTTTTTACACCATAACCCTAAGAGGGAAATGAGGGAACATACACAGAAGGTATTCTTAGACTTAAAAAAAAAAGATTAGAAAAGAGACTGCATGAGTTATTTTCACTAGTTTTTACTGACAGAAAATAAGAATAGTGCTTGTCTGAAAGTGTTTGGTAAATCAAATAGGTCAAAGGCATCAAAGGAAATTATTTTAAATATGTAGGATGACCTATGTCTGTTCTATCCAAAATGGTAGTGATTAGCCAGATTTGTGGGTTTAAACTCAAATTAGTTAAAATAAAATAAATCCATTCCTTAGCTGCATTTCAAGTCTGCTATAGTCACATGTCTTAGTGGCTGACACATTGAACATCATAGATTTGTACATTTTTGTCATTGCAGAAACTTTTACTTGAAATAACTCGTCAAGACTTAATTAATGTATTAGGTGTAGGAAAATCATAAGTGCTGCAGAGCACCTCCTGAACTGTTCAAAGGAACACAAAGTTGAAATTATGGAATAGATGACCACAAAGTATTACATTTTGTTATTAGTGAGCACAATGCCAACTCCAAGCCATAAGAATAGAATCTGAGAACTGTAGATCAATAATTCTTATGCCTCCATTGTGAGTGTGGTGGTTGATTAACAAACAGCAGTATCAACAAATGTTTAAGAAAAAATACAACCTTCTAGGTAAAATCAATCATAATTTCTGGAAAAGGCAATTATGACTGATAACATCAAGTAGGGTTTTTGAGCATTTTGAGTAAGAGGGTTGAAATGGTTATAATCTATTTAGACTTTCAAAAACTTTGAGAAGTTTCCACACCAAAGGCCTTTTAAATTTAGGTCACCCTAGAGCTACAGAGAGTGTCTGTTATTGAACACATAGCTCTAAAATTTCTCCCAAGTAACATTTGATGCCAGCCTTCCTGAAAATGAACTGCCAATCTGACAAGGACAATGTGCATGGACATCTCCCAAGGCTGGATGAGTGGGTAGAACTCAGCAGATAAGCTTCAATGAGCTAAATGTTGTTAGAAATTGAGCTTCAAAGAATAACCTTGGCATTTAACATACTGAGAACACGGAGTTGAAAGCAAAAAACAAGAGCTCCTTTGATTCTTCAAATATAAATGAAGCTGAAGCAAATCAAAAGTATGATATGCCAAAAGGGATACAGAATTTAAAAGTTGACTACAGTAGAATCTTAGCTGTTATCTAGTCAGCTCTCCCACCTAAAGGCGTCACCTCTGTCTCATCCTAGCCTTTTCTGAAATACTTCTGGTTTTGAGGAGTATGTTCCCTCAGCAGGACAATTCATTGTTTTTGGTTCTTCCTTTTTGAACCATGCAAAATAAACATAACCCCTCTTCTATTTAAATGCCATACACATGCTTTAAGACACCTATTACATACAGCATGTGCATACATTTCCCTGTTCCTGTTAAACTTAGAATCTAGTGGCGGAAGTAGATATTTAAAAATAAACCACCCAAATGAGTGTATAATTGCAATGTCATATGTGCTATGAAGGAAGAAACATCTCCCTACAAGAATGTATAGCAAAGGAATCTGAGTTACACTTGTCCATTGTTTTGTGGATATTTATCATATCCTTGAATACCATGTCTTCCCACATGTCACAGCAGGACTGGGGACCAAAGAGGTTTACAAGCAATGCTTATTTTAAAATAACTATTTATTTTGAAATAATTTTAACTTACTGACAAGTTGCAAAAATTGTACAGTGAGTAACCACATTACCTTGACTAAGCTTTCTCTAATGTTAACATCCTACATAACTGTGGTACATTATCAAAATCAGGAAAGTAACAAAGGCACAATATTACTAACTAAACTATAGACCTTAGGTGAATTTCAACAGTTTTGCCACTAATGACGTTTTCCTGGTCTAGGATCCAACCCAGAATCCCACAGTACAATCACATGTCACGTCTCCTTAGTGTCTTCCAGTCTGTGATTGACCCTCAGTCTGTCTTTGGTTTTCGTGACCTAGATGCTTTTGAAGAATTCTGATCAGTTATTCTGTAGAATTCCCTTTAAATAACTGATGATTTCTCATGATTACATTGAGGCTATTCATTTTTAGCAAGAAAACCACAGAAGTGATATGCCTTTCTTAGTGCATAATATCACAGGGAACATAATGTTGATGTCTTATTACCAGTGATGTTAACATTGATCACATGGTTAAGGTGGTGTTTGTCAGATTTTTTTTAAATATAGTTATATTTATTGTATTTAAAAGCAAAGCACTCTTTAAGAATATTTGACGGAGTGATACTTTAAACAAAGAAGTTCTTCACACCTCTGTCCCCCAAGTACTCAGTTTCCACCCCTAACCCCCAAGCAGTAATCAGTTTTACAGTTACTTGTATATTTCATCCAGAGTTTCTTTCTATAAATGTAAGTACATATGAATATACATGTGTTCTCTCTTCCTCCCCTTTCTTACACAAAAGAAAGCATACTATACACACTCTTTTGCACCTTTTTCTCACTTAACACATCTTACAGCGCTTTTTATATCAATATAGAGATAACTTTCTTGTTTTTGTTAAGTTCCATAATGTTCCATTGCATGGTTGTACTATAGATTATGTAGATAGCCTATCTCAATAGGCATGTGTGTTGTTTCCAGTTCTATTCCATTGCAATTGATGCTGCAATAACAATCTTGTAAATATACCAGTTTATACCTGTGGGAATTTATCTGTAGGATGTACTCCCAGAAGTGATACTGTTGGGTCAATGATATATGCACTCATCATTGCCAAACAGCCTTTCCACCAGTTATTTTCCTCTCAACTTTATAATCTGTATTGCATTGATTTAATCTTTATTGTCTTTTTTTCCATTACCATTTAGCCCCCTTATACTTCCCTTCCCCCAGCAATCACCACACTGTTGTTTGTGTCCATGAGTCCCTTTTCCTTTTTGCTCAGTCCCTCCACCCCATAACCTCCCCTGTCCTATACCTGTCATCCTGCTCTCCATTGGAATCTGCTCCCATTTTCCTTGTTAGTTCACCTTGTTCATTAGATTGCCATATGAGTGAAATCACATGGTATTTGTTTTTTTTCATCTTTACTAACATGATAGGCAAAAATGGCATTTCAGTGTACAGTCACATTTGCCTCATAATAATGAAGGAAGATGAACATCCTTTTATATGTTTAAGAACTATTTGAATTTTCTTTTCAGTGAACTGTCAGTTCATCTAATCTGTCCATGTTTTATTCAATTGTGGATTATTTATTTCATGATTATGAAGTCTTTACAAATTAAGGAAAATTAGCCATTTGTTATATTTATGTTAGATATCTTTTTGCTTGCTTTTTTAGATCCACTCCCCACCTGTCTCTTCCCTTTTCTCTGCCCCAGGATGCTTACCCAGGCCATATGAATGGGCTCGAGTGCCCTGTAATACGTTTGGGCAATTGAAAGACTCATCAGGAGATTAAAGGATGGGAGGAGCATGAAATTGAAGTATTTATTCCTCCAGCTCCCTCCCTACCCAGTTGCCTTGGGATGACTACATTCATAGACCAATGTGATCTTCTCCATACATGACTTTCCTTTCAGGTTCCAGTAGCTATTCCCTCTCCTTGCTCCTTTACGCCTAGCAGTCATAAGAGCCCTGATGTTAACAACTCTGGGGCGTTACATTATCCTTGTGGTTCTGTTATTTACCCTGTCCACGCCTTTCTAAAAGTCTTTTTTAACCAAATTCTCCTTGAATTGACCATCTGTTTCTTACTGGGACTCTGATTAATGCAATGTGAGTTGCAAATATTTTTACTTAGCTTTGTCTTTGTCTTTGCTCATGGTGATCTATGTAGAAGCTTTTGTTTTTAAAATGTAGCAAAATTTTGTTAGTCACTTTTGACAATGGTTGTATTTTGAATCATAGTTAGGAAGAACTTCCCTATTCCAATGTCATAAAGAATTTTTCTAATGTGTTCTTCTAATAGTTATATGGTTCCAGTTCTTTATATGTAAGTATTTTATCCTTTTTTATTTCTATTACAAATGGATTGGTTTCTTCTAAACTTGCTATTTGTACAAATGGAAGCTACTGATTCTCTGCAAATTTTTTTTCTACACACATAATTTTACTCTAAATACACACAAACGGTTTAAACTCCTTTTTAATTTTTATAACTCTCATTTCATTCTTTGTCCAATTATGTTGGCTGGTATCTGAAATACTGTTAAATAATAACAATGATAATAAACATCCTTGTCTTGCTCCTTACTTAAAGGGATTAATTCTATGCTTCTTATGACTGATGGTGACTTTTGGTCTAGGGGAGATATGTTTTATTATATGCAAGAATTTTTATTGAGTGATTTTTTTCATGAATGGGTATTACATTTTGTCAATTGCCTTTTGAATATTTGTGGAGATAATCATATTTTTCCTTAGTATATTAATATGACTAATTATATACCCTTGCATTCCTGGAATAAAGCTTATCACGGTGGCTTCCTTTTTAATGTGTCACTACATACCGTTTGTTACTATCTTTTTCATTTTTGTGTATGTATTCATAAAAGTAATTGGTCTATGGCTTTCTATCTTTCTTTTTCCAAAAAGAATTAATGTCTTTAAATTACAGTATAGTTGACACACAAAAGTAAATGAGTTTCAGCTGTACAACATAGTGATTCAACATCAATATACCTTAGGAAGTGATCACAGTGATAAATCTATTAACCATCTGTCACAGTACACAGTTATGACACTATTGGCTACATGCTCTATGCTGCACATTATATGCCTGTGACATTTATTTTACAGCTGGAAATTTGTACCTCTTATTCTCCTTCAGCTTTTTTTTTGTAGTACCCTGTTATGGTTTTCTTTTTAAATGCCATCTTTATTATATTTTTGGAATTGTTTTCTTTTTTACTCTTCTAAAATAGTTTAAATGTCATTGAAATTCCTCAGTGAAACTGGTGGCCCTAGGGCTCTGTGTGGCAGGGTGTAGTGACTTTCTCTCTTAGTTCCAAGTAAATCAGTCTGTTTAAATTTACTATCTTTTCTGGAAATAGTTATACTTTACTAGAAAATTATCTAATTTATCTTATAAAATATATCTGTATAAAGTTAAGCAAAGTTGTCTCTTGTGATCCTTTTAATTTTTTCTGACTTTGGAGTTAATTCCAAACTTATCATTTACTTTGTACATTTGAAAAAAGCTTGCTTTTTTCTTTTGTTGATTAAGTTCCTGTTAAAGACAAGATCATAGTATAACCAGAGACACTGAAATTAAGAACAATCTAACAGTAGCCAGAGGGGAGAGGGGAGGGGACAATGGGGGAAAAGGCTTTCCAGAACTACTGTAAAGGACACATGGACAAAACCAAGGGCGGGGGTGGAAGCAAGGGAGCGAGGTGGGTTTGGCTGGGGGGAGGGTGATGATGGGGAGTAAATGCAGACAACTGTAATTGAGCAACAATAAAATAATTTTAAGAAAAAAGCAAATAATCTTTAATTTGGAATTTTGAAAAACGTGGAGAAATAATAGAGAAAAGAGCACCTAGAATCTCCGGTCTAGTGAAAAGCATGATAGGTATTTTGGAAGACGCATTTTCATCACTTACGTGTATTTTAGAAAAAGTACAGTTGTGATCCTTCAGAGTTTGTTTGTATTTTCCTATTTTCATGTGATTGGTTCTTGCTTTACAATGCCATTAACTATGACACAGGTCAGTTGAGGGAGTGGGGCCAGGTGGAGGTTGGCAAAAGGAAAAATAGCAACAACAGTAATAGCATAAACAATAAAATAAAAATAAGTAAGTAAATATATATTTATGAGTTACCCCCAAATTTTTTTATCAGAATCATCGTAATTTGATACTGATGGTACAGTATTCTGAAAAATTTGCTGTTGAGTTCTTAACTACAGGTTTTATGCTTTTTTCACATTTACATAAATTTTATTACAGGATATTATCATAATGTCTGTTTCTTTTTTTTTCTTCCTGTTTTTGAAATTTTAGGAGTCTCTTCTCCAACCCGGGATCGTCAACAATGTAATGGTCAGTTACTGCCATCTACTGGTCACAGTGGAAAATGTCATGCTGTGACTTTTCCTTATGGCATGAATATTTTCTTGTGTATGAAAAAACATTTAAAAATAATTCAGAAAAAATTGGGAACACGATAAACTGTAATAAAATTAGCATAAAAATTAAAGAAGCATAGGAGTTTAGTCAAAACATAGTGTTCTTTCTCTTGGCTTTTCTTTTCAGTATAGATGTTCGTCTTACAGATGTACAAAACTAGTGTAATCTTACTGCTCCCAAACCAGCTAGTAGCTCTCTAAAACCTGGTTTTTATGTTTATCATTATCTACAATACCATACAGTCTTGGAAATGTAATAGTAGTGGTTTAACATAAGGTAGAGATTGAACATTGATTTTAATTACTTAGTTTTTATTGTTGATTTACATAGTAATTTTTGCTTAATACGTGACTATATAAGCCCTAAATGAAGACAATCAGTCCAAGAGGTTCAAGGAACAGAAGGAGAGAAGGAAGGATGGTAATTATTTGAGGATAGAATAACTGAAAGGACTGTCATTCTGTTCTATTACACATACCATTTGAACTCAAACAGAGGACAGATGATTTGTTTACCTAACACAATCCTGTTTTGAACAATCATGCTTGTGTGTAGAAATTCACACAAGAGACTTTATTGTCCATTTCATAAGCAGGAGAATGCTAGCCCTAATCTATTGAATGATTTATCACTGTACATAGTTACCCCAAGGTGTGTGGGTTTTGTCATCACTTTATAAATGGTAAAATTGACCCTTGGTGAGGTTAAGTGACTTGCCCAAGCTCACACAGCTAGTGCATGTTGCAGTTCTTTATTCTTGATCCTCTTCTCTTCTTACTCTATGTTATCTCCCTAGACAAGCTCGTGGACTTTCATTTATATGCCTGTGAATTAAAGCTCTTCAGTCTGGTCCACCTCTCAGCACCCGTTAGTTATAGACCAAAGCTCTTGCAGTAATTTGTTAGAAAAATACCCTGAAAAAGTCATAGTATGCACACCAGAACATACATCCTGTTATTCTTGATTAAGATCATGTGATGCTCCCCAAGTTTTATTATCTGGTACAAATTCTAGAGAATTTCTCAGGGTAGGACAGCTTCTATTGGCTTTTAAAAATTCTCCCACATGAGACAGTGAGCCTGATTAGCGGTTTCAGTTGCCTGATATGAACTTGATAAAGAAGACTAGCTAATTCAGGATGGTGGTTCCACTTGTTTGACATGGCTGCTCTAGGTTATGGTGTTTGGAAGCATCACTACATGGTACCCAGCCCCTTCAATGCAGCCCTTGAAGCTTCAATGAAATATTGACAGCCAACAACTTTTAACTCAGTATGGAAAAACTACTTCCTAAAGAAGTAAACATGAAGATGACATGCTCTCATTTGGGTTATCCTGTGACGAAATAGCCTGCCTGCTTCTTGGTCTTACAGGCATTGACTGCAGCACTACCAATGTCTTGTTCGGCATTATGGGAATTCTTTGGCTGAACAGGGAATGATACTGCAATTTCACTTCAAGAAATGCAAGTACATATCTCAGTATTGGCTCAAAAGCAGATAATCTAGGCCTAAGTGATTCAAAGGTTCTAGAGGTCAAGTATAATGATTAGATGAAGATATCATTACGTATAGATGAAAGACCCTTTGTTCTACAGGGTCACTCTATCAAGCCACTTTACTCTCATCCAGTAATTATTGAAAGACAGTATGCTTGTATCATAGGTTATAAAAAAATCACTGTGTACTCAAATTGAGATATACTTGGAAGATTCTTTTATATATACCACCGCTCCTGTCACTGTAGGTATGCTAAAGTTCCACCTTTATTTATATTTTTTCTCAACAACTAGGAAATGATGGGGTTATAGAATGCCAACCAGGAGAGGTTGAAGACCAAGTAGATGAGGGATATTACTAGCCTCTCCAGGCAGCCCCCTATGTATAACTCAGTAACTATTCTTTCAAAGAAAGTTACTCATTAACAACCATTTCGAATCAGTTCTTGTGGGATAAACTCTGGGGCATGCCAAACCAGTTACCAGTCCACAAGACTGCAGGGCCTATCAAGGCTTGGACCTGAAAGCCAGTATCTGCCACCTTCTTTTTCAATGAGTGAGGTTGTACGGTATCAATCCCCTGTCTTTGCAGTTGACAAAGACTATATTGGATGCAGTTCTGCTATTTATCCAACATCAGAATTTTATTTGTTTTGCCAGCAACAAGCATGAAATTTTATAGGCCAGATACCAGCAATCAGTGAACCACCTTGCCAGCATGCAAAGAGTTTCTTTCTTTTATGCCTTTGCTAAGGAAACCAATAAGAACAGGTACAGAGTTAGCTTTACAGGTTCATGCTCACCACAGAGGGATGAGGGAGTCTGTTAAGACAGTAAGGAGATGCCAGTGGGATACAAACAACTTCTCTTGTGGCACGAAGATCTGGGCTATGGGAAGTCCAGAGTCTCAGTGCCTCTTGCCCCATCATAGGCCCTTCTGCAATTAGGTCAATAGTTCAGGATAATTTTATGATAGTTACTGAGCAAAACATTGAAATTTAATGAGAATTCAGGCTACTAACCCATACCTCCTCCATTATCCCTCTGCCCACCTTTGGCATTGTTTCTTTGACTACACATCAGTGGAAAGTACTGTAAGAGGTTGCTATTCAGGGTACTAAGATTATTAGATCTACACACACAGATTTCTAGAATGCCACAGTGTTATAGCACCCTGCTTGTCTTCTCCTGAAAGACAGCTGACATAGAACATTGTGAACTTGCTTACCTACCATAAATGTCAAGAACATATATCATTTTGAGATTGTTGACTATATTCAGGCATTGTTCCAAGCTTCTTGTATATAATATCCCATGAATCCTTTCCACAACCTCATAAGATCAATTAATTAAAACCTCAGACCCAGAATGTTTAAGTAACCATCCCAATAGCTACTAAGTCCCAGGCCTCTGGCTCAACATCTTATGTTCTTATAACATTTTCATGTTGCCCCATGGTATTCAAACTCTGGCTTTACCTATAAATCCATACCCTGTCTTTAACTACATAATTTGGAGGCAGGTGGTCTAGAGAAATTCTTTGGAAATGTTTTCGGGTGCTAGGAGCACCAGAAGCTTGGGGAGAAAATCGGGCAGTGAGCCATTCATCAGTGCAGCGTGTCAGTGTTTCACCTCTGCATCTCTGTGGTGAGCAGCCTCAGTCAGGCAAGCTCATCCTGCAGCACAGTAGTGTTACCTGTATATTGAGATTCAGGTTTTGGGCATGGGCCCCCTGTATAAAGTGCTAGGGAGAGAGAGGACATTTACCAGGACTGATGCCAAGGCTGTAGAGAATTCTAAACACCATGAATGTAGATGAATAAAGTGGGGAGAGAATGATATTGTTGGGTAGTGGAGAGAAGAGAACATATGAAAGGTACGACTGGAACATAAAATTTTACTTTGTTTGATATGTTTGTGGGCCATCAAGTAGATTAAGGTTTTTTTCTTACTAACTCAAGAGAAATTATCTAACAAAATACTTAGGAAACCGAAGATCAACATATTTTTCCTCACTGCTTTGGTTGAACATTTCCAAAGAACTGTCTTAATTAATAGACTGTTAGAACTGTCTCAGTGCCAAACTCAAGTATTTAAATAGCAATGGAAAAAATAAGCAGATCGATTTTGAGCACATATTTAAAAAGGAGAAAATTTCCAAATGGCACATGGTGTGTAGCATTAACAACATTCTCGTATTTTCTTTTTAAACTTCTCTTATCATCAATTTATGTCTAACAATTTTTATGATGAGCCTCAACAAAGGGTAATGTCTTTTCTAATGACCCTCTTCATTAAAGAATCTTTAATGATAAAGTGTCTGTGTATGAGAGCCATTTTGTCTCTTCTTTTTTCAGGCTTGGGGTATTTACACTCTTCAATGTATAGGCAAGAAAACACAGACTTTCTTATCACTGATTGAACACAAGAGTTGGAAGGGCAAGGTTTTCTCAACATGAAAACATTCGTTCAAAACCACAGTGACAGCTGTCAGAAGGGAGGGGGTTTGTGGGGCCGAGTGAAGGAGGTGAAGGGATTAAGAAGAAAAAAAGAGAGAGCAAGAGAAGACTCATAGGCACAGACAGCAGTATGCCGATGGCAAGAAGGAAAGAGGGTAGAGGAAGTAGAAGAGGGTAAAGCGGGTATACATGATCATGCACCCTGACACCGGCATAATTTTATTAATCAGTGTTACTGTGATAAATTCAATAAAACAGAAAAAACAAATGAGATACCACCTCACACATGTTAGAATGGTTATTATCAACAAGACAGGTAATATAATATGTGTAGGAGAGACTGGGGTTAAGAACATGTGGAGAAAAGGAACCCTCACTCACTGCTAGTGGGAATGTAAACTGGTGCAGCCAGATGGAGGACAGTACAGTGGGTCCTCAAAAATTAAGAATAGAGTTCCCATATAACCCAGTGATCTATCTTGTAGGTAGCTATCCCCCTAAATTGAAAACATTTATTCATAAAACAGTATCTACCCCTTTGTTCATTGTGGCATTATTTAAGGTAGCCAAGATATAGAAATAATGTAAATGGCCTTCAACAGATGATTGGATAAAGAAGTGGTACATCCTATATACAATGGAATACTACTCAGCCACAAAAATGATGAAATAGTGCCATCTGTGACAACACAGATAGATCTTAAGAGAATCACATTAAGTGAAATAAGTCTGATGGAAAAAGACAAGAACCATATGATTTCACTCACATGTGGGATATAAAACAGAAAACAGCAAATGAACAAACAAACTGTACTCATACATGCAGACAACAGAGTGGTAGTTACCAGAGGGAGGAGGGTGGGGAGGATGAAAAGGGTAAAGCAGGGGTCAAATATATAGTGATGGAGGGAGACTAGACTTTGGGTGGTGAACCCACAATGCAATATATTGATGATATATCATAGAATTGTATACTTGAAAGTTATATAATATTACTGACCATGTCATCCCAATAAATTTAATTTACAAAATTAAAAAAGGTAGAGATGAGTCAGACAGGAAAAAGAAAACATTTGAATGATGCTGTAGATTACAATTATATATTCATTAACAATATTTTAATAACATCCTTTCAGAAAATACAGGAGTTAAGTAATGTGTTGATGCTTTTATATAAATAAATATTCATAGTTAAGCTGCAATGTTTTCTTAGATTTGATTTTTCTCAGATTAAACAATAAACAACAAACAATAAAAGAAATCTTTAGTCCTAATTAGATTACTAATTTACCTTTACATAGTGTCCTGTCTTTTGTCTTGTGATCAAAACACAAGATTGGGAACAGGGTTATCCTGACTTATGTTAACTCTCATATTTGCTTCCCTGTAACCAGTGGCTTGCATTTACTGTTTGTAACCATGAGGAGCTATTTATTATTCTCAGTATTGTGTAGTTTCAAATCACCATGCTAGATATTCTGGACTCCAGAGGCATCATTTTAGTGAGCAGATCATCAACATAACACACACATGATAATATGACAGTTTATACAAGGGGTAGACTAAAACACATGGGGGAGTGCTCCATGACTCAGTCATGCTCTCATTCATGTATTCAAGCACTCAGTTTCTACCATATGCCTGGTGCTTGCAGTAGACAATGTTGACAAATAGGATGAAGAACAAGATTCACAAAAGATCCTCTGCCTAGACCTCTAACAAAAGAAATAACTTCTTTCCTTTACATATTGTTTCTTCATTAAAGACTACTACTAGTTTAACTGCACTTGCATATTTACAAATAAAAACTTTGAAATGAAAGGGAAAACAGAAGGATAATTCATGACTTTGCTAACTGTACATTCCTGCTGTGGACATTAGTCTAAGATAATAAGATACATTATGTGCTTTTCATCAATGCATAGGATTGCTGTCAATCATCTTTTAAATCAATTAAAATAATATTTAGTGGAAATGAAATATTTCCACCATTGATTTGGAAAAAAAATAATATTTAGTGTTTAATTACTTGGATTAATTTACTGTTTCTAGCCAGCTTAATATTTTTGTCCTAAGCAAAACATGGAATTTTGAAAGAAAATAATCACAATAAAAGGTGTTATTTCTACCTTGGTGATTTCCACTTCACTTTACATAACTGGTCATCTTGAACAAATTAATTTCATGAATTAGATAAAACTATAACTAATCATTTACTGGTAAGGTAGAGTTAATAATGTATATATTGAGTGATAATGCATACTGAGAATGTAGCAATGGTCTGCAGATTATCATATTTTGCACAGTGCCATCTGTAGCAGAGTGCTTGATAATGTCTTTCTATTCAAAAATGAATATGTATAAAGGACCCATGGACAAAGCTAAAGGGGGGTGGATTGAGGGTAGGAGGTGGGGGTGGGTGGGTCAGGGGAAGGTAGTGGTGGGAAAATGGAGCCAACTTTTTTTGAATATTAATAAAAATGATAAAGAAGATGATATAAACAACTTCTAAAGAGATATTATTTAAATTATGATAATATTCTCAGGTACATTAAAATAATATCCACTCGCACAATGATTGAATACTATTTTCATGTATTATCTAGGAAGAATAACTTCTTAGATTTAATGTAAATGGAAACTTTTAAGCTTATCTTATCATCTTTCACTTTCAATTTATTCTATCTGAAAACACAATAAATCCAGCAATTTGGTTTGTAATTATCACTGCCAAATCTAGAAAATTTTATTGTTAGTCAAAGTACTCTTTGTTTTCAGGGAGCATTTGTCATTAATTGTTGCCTCTACGGTATGGTTTATTATATGCTTTTAAGCCATATCAGTATTTATTTCTATGTCAATTCCTGGGTCTCTATGTAACAAATGTAGCCTCCCATCCCCCAGTCATAGTTGGTATATATTTTTACTAGGTGAAAGTAATTCAAACATGATATATCCTGTGGAAATGGCTGAATCATGCCATCTAGGCTTGGTTTAAAAGCAGAAAAATTTCAAAAGCATATTTATGATCAGAACAACAGCCAAAAATAACCAAGGCAATGGTGAATTCTTCTCACAGGACTAAACTGCAGTATACCTTCTTGCAACAGATTCACAGAGCACAGTGGGATTTCTAATTATACACTCCTGCTAGGACTGTAATAACTCTGAAAGTCACAAGCTACTTTGTGCTAATTGTAAAAGTGGGGGGTAGGGTGGGTAAAGAAATGGTAGCAAATATGTAGTCTTATTTCCACACACTCAAATCTAATTGCTAACTCAATTAGAAGAGATTAGCTTTGACAATTCAAGAATGAACTCAGGCTGTGCCTATTAATTTCTGATTCTGTGTATGTGAGCCAGGTAAATAAAGAAAATGGTGGCAAATTTGCATGAAAAAGTATTATTCAATTCTATGGAAACCTGAACTGGGCCTTAGATCCTGAGAAGTCATCACATGCCAAAGTCAATATTTTAAATGCACATTTGGTGCACACTGCATCTGGACACCTTTCAAAACAGTTTAACTCAATTGGAAAGTTTCCTAGTTCTCTATTAAACTGTTAACCCTAATTCCCCAGACTTTGGGAAACAATCAGGAAGAGGAGAATAGGGTAGATTGAGAAAAGGCATGGTAGTTCACTTGTGGTATCATCAGTTAAGGGAAGTTTAGGAAATGGTCATAGCACTGAGAAAACAAGGAACAGACTGACAGGGACTAGAGGGGATGGGAGAGGGTTAAGGGAGGAAAAAAGGGGAAGGGTGTAGGTAAAGAATATGTATGAGTGACCCATGGACATGGACAATAAGCTGTGGACTGACTGTGGGAGTGGAGAGTGGAGGACGGGGCAGAGGAGAGCAAAGGGAAAAATTGGGACAACTGTAATTGAATAACAACAAAAAATGTGTTCAGTGTAAGTATTCACATAGATGTAACAGAACTAAAGCAGGCCTTCCTTCTGAATTTTATCCACAATTAAAGCTTGTATAGCATTAAGTAAAAAGGGATGATGAGAGAACAAGAGGAGGTCAACTAGACTTGAAATAAATGTGGGTGGCTGAAGTAACTAAGTAGGCTAAGAGTAAGTGAAGTCTTAGCAAAAGAAAAGCACCTCCTACCTGTAGCATTCTCTAAATCTTAGGAGTCATCTACAAAACAGCTGGACACTTCAAGAGAAAATGTTGACAGCTAAGTCCACTCGACAACCTTAGAGTAAGCCTTTTGTGGCCATCAACATTATTTACCATGGTATATTCACCCAGAGGATCTTAACCATCTATTCACAAAATATTATATATAACACTCATGCATACCTTCTTCTTCCATGGTGTGGTATAAGTTTCAACATTTAACCACTCTGACTGTGAGTCAAACATGTTTGACCACTAGCCTTCATTCGTCAGCCCTTTGTCAACTTTTTATCTTCACCTTTTTATGCTTTTCAGTTTTAACTGGCCTTGATATTATTGACAGGGTACCACATCAGGAACATATGTAGAATTATACTGAAAACTTAATATACCATAACAAACAATGATTTTGTGGTTTCTTACTAGTGATTTGTTTGATTTGAAACAATAAAAGCGCATTACTGCTGCTTCTGATACTTGTGGTCTTTTTCTGTATTTAGAACTGTTCTGAAAGTACAGTGAATTAAAAAGATCCCCACAAATCTTATGTTTTAGAGGATCTACACTACTGATACCATATTAGATGTTTTTAAAAAGAGATTTTCAGCTAGTGTAAAAAGAAGTCACAAGGCTCGAATTCTTGTCCTCTTATCTTTTGGCCTGCTGCCCTGTTTTACTTACTTCTATTCCCCTTTGATATGTGTTTTCACTTTTCTTAGACTGCTTTCCATAGATGTTTTAAGTTATGTTTACCTGGAAACAAATGATGAAGAGGCAAGTAGAGAGCACTCCCATTGTAATTTGACCCAGGCCTGGTCTGCACTCTCCTGATAAATAACCTGTCATTGAACATTCCTCATTTGTGCAACTTGATCTTCTGATAACACTTCACTCTGCTGTCTGTGAGTACTTCTTTAATCCCCCAAGTTTCTCTTTGTTTTTGCAAAGCATTTCTGTCTTTGGTGTGTTTTGTACACTTAGTCTATTTGACAAATGAGTTGTGGTGTTTACCTGGTCTTCGTGAGGTTGAGAAAATCTCACAGCATTATCAAAAGCATATGCAGAATTATGCTCAGGTTGGAGACCTGATGAACTCTTCTGTTGTCTGGCAAGTTAAATGAAAAACAGCACATAGTTAGGATAGACCATTTGCTTGAGTAGTTATGAATCACTGTCCCTGATAAACTCATTTTGACCATACAAAATGAATGCTCCCATCTTAAGACTCTATTACTATATGAACCTGAGACAAGGCAATAATAAATGCTACCATTTGTTGAAAGATTTCCATGTTCAAAGTTTTTTAACTATCTGATTTCCCCCAAAAGCTTCTTTTGAAAATTTTCAAACATATAGCAAAATCAATTTTTTACAGTGAATGCCCATATAAAATTGAATGCCTCAATTTTATTGCAAGCATTTACTGTACTTGCTTTAACATATATGTATCCATGCATCCATCTCTCTATCCCTCCATTAATCCATCTTAGGTTTTTGACACAATCGAAAGTAAATTTCAAATATCAGTTTATTTCAAAAGAATCATATTATCTTATGTGAATATTTAGAAAAAACCTGCAAGATAGGTATTGTTAACTCCATTTTTGCAGCTGAAACAAACTGATGCTGAAAAATTTTAAGGAACTTTTCCAAAGCCACACAGTCAGAGGTGATATTGGTTCATAAAGTTATACAGGTTTCAGGTGTACAATTCTATAATATATCATCTGTATATTGTCTTGTGTGTTCACTCTCCAAAGTCAAGTATCCTTCCATTACCATGCTGATGAACATTGATTTTATGCATGTATACATGGTCACATTGTGATGCAACTATTGATGTATGTGCATGTGTTTTGGTTGTATTGTAGGAATACATTGTAAAGTATTTCAGTCAAAACTTGCCTCCTTGCTAATATCTTAAAAGCAAAGATCTTAATGAATTCTCTTAGAAGTACTGTATTCCATGTACTCTGTTGCCTTGTGTCTCATGTTTAATTGAACATTAAGGGAATGCAGTAGTTTAATCGCAACTTTGTTGTTATCCTTATCTAGGGGTCTGTTGCTATTTTTGTCATTTATGAAATTTTTGTCACCCACAAAGGCAGGATTACATTTTTTTTCTTCTGGATTGAGTTGGTGCAGTGTATTCTTGGTTATCAGAATACTTACAGTTTTGAGACTATGAAATGGTAAATCATGATTCATATTCACAATGTGTGAAAAATCATGATTCATAAATTCATGATCTTAATTACACAAAAATGGAAGTTTAGTTGTGTAGATACACAGGAAACTGAGGACATCTTAGACTGTAAACTGCTTGTGGTTATGGATGACTTCGTTCTTTGCTTCTTCTGTTTTTCAGTTTCCTATTATATGCACTTGTTAACTCTTAAAATAAATGTTATTTTAAAAAAACATTGATTTTATGCATACATACATGTATACCACATGGTATTTTAAAGAGTATGGAATAAGGGCACAAACAAAGATTAGTAATTTGAAATGTCAGAAGAGTTGGAGAGTTTATTGCACCCCTCCCAGAAGCAAATATCTAAGACTATTCAAATTGTTGATTTAATTGCAATTTGC
This sequence comes from Tonatia bakeri, assembly GCA_004024845.1. NCBI lineage: Eukaryota > Metazoa > Chordata > Mammalia > Chiroptera > Phyllostomidae > Tonatia > Tonatia bakeri. The sequence continues at coordinate 29,607 of PVIA01012335.1, forward strand.
AAGTGTAGTCTTAGAAGTGTGAAGCTCACATTAGCAGCTACTTCCAATTTAAAAGTAATATTTCAAACTCTCCTCACACTGTATACAGGGTAACATTATCTTGTCACTGGAGAATGATGCCTCAAAGTCAATGCTAATTTGAATTAACTTTGATGAGATTTTAACTTACTGGTATTTACCCCTCATATCTCTATGGTTCAGAGGCAGAACAAAATATAAAGGGTATTGTTTCCTTTCAATCAAAGAAATAAAGGGTAAGCAGCCAGGCTTTGCAGCTTTCAAAGCAGTATTTTATCTTATGAGATTCCATTCCTATAGCATGGGGGTTAAGAGTTTAGGCCTGGGAGCCAGATTGTCTGGGTACATACTTAGCCCTGTAACTTCAGCCAAGTTATTTGATCTGTGTCTTGGGAATCTCATCTGTACTTTATAGGGTGCTGGTGAAGATTATATGAATTGATACATATGAAACACTTATAATTCAGCCTGACATACACAACAAACCCTTAGTAACTGACTATGGCTTTCAGTATCATTCTCACTGTCTCTGTAAGGTGGGTAGGCCCGATTATATGAATCTCAATTTTATAGATGAGAAAATGGAATCCCAGCGAGGAGAAGAGATTTACCCAAGTGGGATCTTATTACAGTGAAGTACACTGGATTCCTCTTCTCATTTTAGTGACATTGTTGCTAGGGGTTGGGGTGAATAGGAAGGACAGCAGTCCCACCCCTGCTTAGGACAGTACACATGGTGCGCACAAATAGAAGAAAGACACTGAAATAGGACAATTCTTCAGTGAATTACACTTGGCTGTATGGATACTTGCTGTATCCACATTCTGATCAAAATGTATTTAGTTATGGAAATTTTGTTCTGATATAATTAAATGTTATGAACATGGAAAAGAATATACCATGTATATACATGATAAGTGATATCCATTATTTCTTGACTCATTTGCTCATCTCACAAGAGATTTCCCATCATTCTTAGAGATATTTAGAAATGTCTTACCTTTGATCATTTATATTGTTCTTTGATTTCTTTTTACAGTAGTGGACAGTCTGGATTGTTACACCAACTATTAAAGCCAGTCCTATTCCAGGCAATACTGTCACTAAAACCAGGTCCAGAGTACTCCAGAGTTGGTCACATTTGGCTCCCATATACCAGTAATTTCCCCACTGACCTCTGAAATTTGGACATCTAGATAGAGATAATAGAAATAGGAAAAGCTCACAGATCAGAAAACAAATGTCTTTTCCTAAATGAATCAAACCTTTCATTACTAATAAACCATAAGGTTTCCTTGTAAGGTACTTAAGAGATTTATGTTGTTCCATTTTCCACTTGAGCAAACACTCTACAACCTACAGGTTTGAACACATTGACTCAGCACAAAGAAGGCTGTCAGGATTTCCCAACCATTAGCTACTAAAGGTGGGGAACTTAGTTAGACATAAAAAAATAAAATAAAATAAAAAGCCTTCCCCAGAATGGCTGTCCCAAGACTGCTGTTACAACCATCCACATTTTGCCCACTGCTCATACGTCACCTCACTTCAGCTACTTTAGTTCTGTGAGTGTTATGAAAAAAGTTCAAAGAGCCTATTCTGCCAGTTATGTAATTGCAGGCTAGGCGTTCCCCCCACCCACTCCTACAGTGATGAATGCTGGTTAGCATACTGACTCTGTCACTCTACAGCAAGTACAGGAAGAAACATGAGAAGGTGAGACTACACTGTCTGCCAGCAAAATCTGCCCCCATTGTTCCCATGACTCCAGATTCTCTTCCTGTATTTTATAGAAATAAGTGACTCATATAAGAGTATCTAGTGCTTTTATAAAGCTTTGACACTCTGCCAAATAATCTGAATGTAGTTTTCTGGTGCATAGAGTGAACTGGCATGCCATATACCCCTATAGAAATGTCTATGGGTTTGTGAGGAGGAATAACATGACTTGTCACCATCTTCCATAGGAGTGACTAATGGTGAGATTAGCTCTTGTAGTATCTTTAGAGATTGCTTCATTGTCTTTTTCAAAATTAATAATGGATTACCCAATTGAATAATAAATGTCAGATCCTAAATTGACTTCTCTTGGTTTGCATTATTCCAATATATTAACAAGTACTGTTGTTGTGGCTGGTATGTCTCAATGGGCTGAGCATCAGCCTGCAAGCTGAAAGGCCTCTGGTTGATTTCCAGTCAGGGTGCTTGGGTTGTGGACCAGGTCCCAGGTAGGGGGTATGTAAGAGGCAACTACACATTGATGTTTCTCTTCCTGTCTTTCTCCCTCCTTTCCCCTCTCTCTGGAAATGAATAAATAAAATCTAAAATAAAGAAGCACTGTCATGGATAACATGAATGGATTCATTAAATGATTATCATAATCTTTTATAGCTCTGATAGTCTAGGATTCTATAAGGAAATGAATCTACCAGCTTCAAGTAAGTAATAATCTGCTCCGTTAGACAAGGCTTATAATATGTAACATAATGTCCCTGGTTGGGTTGGTTGGAGCATTGTCTCATATACCACAAGGTGGCAGGTTCACTTCCCTGTTGGGGCACATGTCTAGATTGCAGGTTCCATCTGATCAATGTTCCTCTCCCTCCCTCTCTCTCTTCCCCCTCACCCTCCTTCCCTTCTTCTTTCTCTAAAAATCAAAGGGTATATCCTTGAGTGAGGATTGAACAAAAAACAATATGTAGACTTCCAGCCAAGATGGAGGCATAGGTAGACACACTGTGCCTCCTCACACAACAAAAAGCAGGACAACAATTTAAAAACAAAAAACCAGAACTGACAGAGAATTGAACTATATGAAAGTCCGACAACCAAGGAGTTAAAGAAGACATATTCATCCAGACTGGTAGGAGGGGCAGAGACAGACAGCCGGGAGGAGAGGACTTGCAGCAAGGCAGTGGCTGGCAGACCCAGTGAGGAGGTGGATTGTGGAAAGGGGCACAGCACACAAGGCAGCTGGTGGACCAGGCAGTCCCACTTTCACGCACAGATAAACCAGGAGAAACTGGGTAGTGGGACAGACCGCACAACCCAGGGTCCCATCGTGGGGAAATAAAGCCTCAAAACACTGATTGAAAACACCTGTGGGGGTTGAGGCAGAAGTGGGAGAAACTCCCAGCCTCACAGGAGAGTTCTTTAGAGAGACCCACAGGGTCTCAGAACGTACACAAACCCACACACCTGGGAATCAGCACCAGATGGGCCCAATTTGCTTGTGGGAAGCAGGGGAAGTGACTGAAATCCGGCAGAGTGTGGACCAAGCACCATTGTTCCCTGTCGGACCCCTTCCCCACATACAGCGTCACAACCCAGCAACTGGTTGCCCCACCCTGGTGAACACCTAAGGCTCCACCCCTCACTATGTAACAGGTGCATCAAGACAAAAAACAAAAAGGCCCAAATGAAAGAACAGATCAAAGCTCCAGAAAAAATACAACTAAGCGATGAAGAGGTAGCCAACCTAATCTGACACACAATTCAAAACACTGGTAATAAGGATGCTCACAGAATTGGTTGAATTCAGTAGCAAATTAGATGAAAAAATGAAGGCTATGCTAAGTGAAATAAAGGAAAATGTACAGGGAACCAACAGTGACAGGAAGGAAACTGGGAATCAAATCACAGGTATGGATCAGAAGGAAGAAAGAAACATCCAATCAGAAAAGAATGAAGAAACAAGAATTCAAAAACATGAGGAGAGGCTTAGGAACCTCCAGGACATTTTTAAAAGTTCCAACATCCGAATTGTAGGGGTACCAGCAGGAAAAGAGGAAGAGCAAAAAGTAGAAAAGTTATTTGAACAAATAATAAAGGAGACCTTTCCCAACCTGGCAAAGGAAATAGACTTCCAGGAAGTCCAGGAAGCTCAGAGAGTACCAAAGAAGTTGGATCCAGGGAGGAACACATCAAGGGACATCATATTTACATTACCCAAGATTAAAGATAAGGAGAGAATCTTAAAAGCAGCAAGACAAGAGGAAAGAGTTACCTACAAAGGAGTTCCCATCAGACTGTCAGCTGATTTCTCAAAAGAGACCTTACAGGCAAGAAGGGGCTGGCAAGAAGTATTCCAAGTCATGAAAGGCAAGGACCAACATCTAAGATTACTCTATCCAGCAAGGTATTATTTAGACTGGAAGGGCAAATAAAATGCTTCCCAGATAAGATCAAGTTAAAGGAGTTCATCAACACTAAGCCCTTATTATATGAAATGTTAAAGAGACTTATCTAAGAAAAAGAAGACAAAAAATATGAACAGTAAAAAGACAACAAACTCAGTTATTAACAACCACACCTAAAACAAAAACAAACTAAGCAAACAACTAGAACAGGAATAGAACCACAGAAATGGAGATCACATGGAGGGTTAGCAACAGGGGAGTGGGAAGAGGAGAGAAGGGGAAAAGGTAAAGAGAATAAATAGCATAGATGGTAGGTAGAAAATAGACAGGGGGAGGGTAAGAATAGTATGGGAAATATAGAAGCCAAAGAACTTATATGTATGACCCACACACATGAACTAAAGGGGGGAATGTGAGTAGAAGGAGGAATGCAGGGTGGAGGGGAGTGAAGGGGGAGAAATGGGACAACTATAATAGCATAATCAATAAAATATATTTTAAAAACTGAGATACTATTCACATACCATAAAATATACTTTTTTAAAGTTATGGAAAAAACAATATGTAACAGTGTAATTCGTTTAAGGAAGTCAAAGTATATTTTATGTTATTATTCTCATTTAAGAACATTTTTATTGCTTTTAGAGAGTGAGGTAGGGGGAGAAAGAGAGAGAGGGACAGAGAGATGTGAGAGAGAAACTTCAATGAGTTGCCTTCTTATAGGGCCCTAACTGGGGATCAATCCACAAACCTGGGTAGGTGCTGTGATTGGGAATCAAACTCACGACCTTTTGGTATGGGAGGGCACTCCAATGAAATGAGCCACTCTGGGTAAGGTTTGTTGTTGGAAAAAAAAAAAACTTTCGCAAAAATATATTTCTTGCTTAGCTTAGGAATGAATCACAGAGGAATTATCTATTAAATGATACCATCACATTCATTTATTGGGTGCTTACTATGTACCAATTACTGTTCCATGCATATGAGATAGACCAGTGAATAAAGCAAAATATAACCAGAGACATTGAAATTAAGAACAAACTGACAGTAACCAGAGAGGAGGGAGGACGGGATAATGCGGGGAAGGGTTTTCAGGATCAACTATAAAGGACACATGGACAAAACCAAGGGGGGTTGGAATCAGGGGAGGGAGGTGGGGAGGACTGAGGTGGGGGAGGAGTGTGTGTAGGGGAATGCAGACAACTGTAATTGAACAACAATAAAAATTTAAAAAAACAAAGATCTATGTCCTCAAGTAGTTTAAAATGTAAAAAAGACAAACAACAAAAATAGGCATAATTACTAAAGTATGTATAATATTTAAAGGTGTTAGTGCTGAGGAAAAAAGAAAAAGACCAGAGTTAGGGGGGTTGGTAGTGTAGGGGGCAGGATAGTGGGACAGGTTGCAGTGATATAATAGAGTAGTAAATGGCAGGTCTCATTGAGAAGTAACATTTGAAGGAAGTTTGAGGTAGTGAGGGAGTTAGTCATAGGATATTTGGGGAGAAGAGAGCATTCCAGCCTGTGAGAACAGCAAGTACAAAAGGCTCTAAAACAAGAGGGAGAACACCTGCATGTTTGAGGAACACAAGAAAAGTGTGGCTGAAGTACAGTGAGTTAAGGGAGTATGGGAGAAGATAAGGCCAAGAAGGAACAAGACCAAATGACAAAATACCTTACAGGTCATTGTAAGGACTTTGACTTTTACAATCAGTAAAATGAGGAACAAGTACAGGGTATTAAAAACAGAGTGTACAGGGACAAAGGTAGAAGTAGGGAGAAAGGTCACAAAACTCTTTCAGTAATAAGCAAGATGTAACCAAAATAGCTTAGACCAGAATGATAACAGTGGCAAGGCAAAAAATGGTTGATTTCTTCCATGGTTGGTGTGGCTCAGTGGATTGAGTGTGCCCTGAGAAGCAGTGCACCTGAAACCTGTATAATTTTAACCAGTGTCACCCCAAAATTCAATAAAAAAGAGGAAAAAAAAAGAGCTCTGGCTGGTGTGGCTCAGTGGATTGAGTGCCGGCTACAAACCAAAGGGTTACTGGTTTGATTCCCAGTCAGGGCACATGCCTGGGTTGCTGGCCAGGTCCCCAATAGGGGGCGCACCAGAGGCAACCACACATGGATGTTTCTCTCCCTTTCTCCCTCCCTTCCCCTCTATAAAAATAAAAACATAAAATCTTTAATAAATAAGAAAATATTTTCAAAAATATAGAAATAAACAACTGAAATATTAAAATTTATATATCAGGCAGGAGTTCTTAGTTTCTCCAATGTTATTAAATTGTCTTTAAACATTTTAAATTTGACTTTTAATTTTCTTCATTTTTTATATGAATGAAACATTTGTAACATCTGTGTATATGTGTGTGAAAGGCTGTGGGTGGAGGTGGTGGTATGAGTATCCTTACACAATTTCAGCAATGCTGTTAAAATGTTTAAAGAATTTAAAATTATTATTATAAGCCCTGGCTGGCGTAGCTCAGTGGATTACACACGGGCTGCAAACCAAAGGGTCGCCAGTTCAATTCCCAGTCAGGGTACATGCCTGGGTTGCAGGCTAGGTCCCCAGTGGGGGCCACATGAGAGGCAACCACACGTTGATGTTTCTCTCTCTCTTTCTCCCTCCCCCCTCTATAAAAATAATAAATAAACCTTAAACAAAAATATTTATATGGCCCTGCCTGGTGTGGCTCTGTGACACATGCCTGGGTTGCAGGCCAGGACCTAGTAACGGGCGCACGAGAGGCAACCACACATTGATGTTCTCTCCCTCTCTTTCCTCCTCTCTTCCCTTCTGTCTAAAAAGAAATAAAAATCTAAAATTATTATTATATCATTTAGTTTTCTATGGTCAACTTTGACTTGTTAGTGCCTAACTCTGATTCACAGTGTCAAAATAACTGACTCAAACCATGCGGTGCTAAATATATTTAGTAATAAAAATGATTTCATTAAAAGAAGGTGACAGATATAAATATGTCACCCAAGTCCACAGTCCCACAATGAGATACACCAGTAAAATAAGTTGAAGTTGTTTGAATCAACTTGGTAGAGAAAAAAGTCAAAATAGTCATGATGTTAATGTGACGTGGCAATTAACATTTGTAAAGACTTGAAAAACAAATGAGGCGGAAAATGGCGGCTTTGGAGGAGGAGTCTTGATCCCCCTCTCCAGTGCTCGAGGGAGAATTTGGCCGATCTGAGGAGAAACAGAGCAGGAGACCGCGGATATCGCAACATTTATGAAAATAGGGCATCAGAAGTTATCCAGATATTGAAGGAATGGACGGTAGGAGGCCGGAAGGGACCTGTGCTGGGCACAGAGAGCACCCGCGCCCCTGGGTCTGTCTCTGGGCGCCCGGGAGAGCGGAGTCGCCGCGCAGCCCCGACCCCAGTCAGGGGTTGGAAAGCAGAAGAGCAGGAGTTGTGCGCACCCACGGGGAACAGTGACTACCCAGTCTGCCGGACCAAGAGAGGCCTTGCCGTGGGGGTGGAGTCCTTCCCATGGGCGCCCGCACCCCCAAACAGGGGTGTGTGTGGGTTTGGGGAAGACTGAGACTCCACGGCCGGGAACAAGGGAAGGGCATCCGGAGCTGAGACGATTTGGCGTGGGCGCGCGCCCTGCCGGATTCCTCACTCAAACAGAGAACCCAGAAAAGACAAAGCTATTCCCGGGTCCTGGGGTCCGCAGTGGAGGCAAAGGGAAGGGCACAACCCTTCCCAAACCCTGGAGGGTGCGTCTCGAGACCGGAGGAGAGACGGCACTTCCTGAGAACCGGTACCCCAAGAGGGGAAGTACGGGACCCCTCGCAGTCCCGGCCCAGGCACCTTGAACCCGGAAGAGAGGCGGGGGCTCCGCTGAGCGTGGAGCCTGTGGTGGCGAAGCTGGGGGAGGGGCGCAACGCCTTGCCACCTCTGTAGCTTGCGCCCTGAGCCCAGACAGAGACAGCAATCCTTTCTGGGAAAAGCTGGTGGCCAGCCCTGAATCTGACTGAGTTCTGTCTTAGAAAGGGGAAAGGCAGTCTAACCGCTCGCTCCTCAGCCTGCTTGCACTGGCAGGAACAGAAACACTGATTTGGCCAGTCAGAAACCAACAAGAGTTCTTTTTGTTTGTTTGTTTATGTTTTTTGTTTGTTTGTTTTTTAATTTGCTTTTGTTGGTGGTGTTTCTTTGTTTATTTTTTCTTTTCCTCTCTCTCTCTGTCTGTGTTTTCTTCTTCTTTCTTTTCTTTCTTTTTCCCCCTTATCCTACTAATGTTGTTTGTTTGATTTTATCTTGTTTTTGTTTATTAAGCAACTTTTTATTTTTTAAAAAACTCTTTATATTTTTATATCTCTCAATTCCTTATGATTCTTTTCCATCCATCTTAGTGTTATTACCTCTGCTCCAAATCTATCTCTCCTGTAATACATCTTCTGGTTGTTTTTTTTGGTTGTTGTTGTTTGTTTGTTTGTTTTTGTTTTTGCATGCAAATTTATATTATCTTTTTCTCTCTTTTCTGACATTTTTTATTTCAATAGTATTTTCTTTTCTTTCTACATAATCTTCTTTGCTTAGCTGGTTATACTGTCAATTGATAGGTTCCCCCTATTATCACATTCACAATGTGTTGATAATTTACTGTCCCTCACTTGGGT
>PVIA01012336.1:0-38403 GCA_004024845.1 Tonatia bakeri
GTATGTGGCAGAAGGAGCACTGAGTTTGGAGAAGGCCACATGGTTACACATCCTGGCTTACCAGCTTCCCTCCTTCCTTCATCATTCCATAAGTGTCCTGGCTCCCAGGGGAGACCTTGACACACTAGCATCACTTCTCTGAGCTTCCGTTTTCTGGTGGAGATAAGTGAGATGTTGGCGGAACCCACCTCCTCGTTCTTCCCGGAGGATGACATGAACTAACGTACACGTGACAACGCTTTGCACACTGTCAGGTGCTTTGCAAATGTGGTCTCTTATTTGTCCTTTCCCCGAGGCCCTCATGCAGTCAGCCAGTAGCTACTGAGTGCCCTTTTCTAAGGTCTGACAAGCCCCTCTCCGAGGCAGGAGCCTGTTTCATGCACGTGTGTACGTGTGTGTGTGTGTGTGTGTGTGTGTGTGTGTGTGTGTGAGTTGCTATAGTGTGCCTTCATCAGGCAGCAGCCATCTGCTGTCTGAAGGGAAGTCCTGGCTTCCCCAGCCCCCAGCCTCCACCCCCAGCTGCAGGCAGGCGGCGACGGGCACTCTCCTCTCCCGTCTGTCCCTTGGCCTGTGGATGCTGGTGCACGGAGGAGGCCGGGGGCGGAGGGTGGGGTGCATAGGGCTCACCAGCCTTCAACACCCTGCCACTGGGACTTCTTCTTTTTCTTTTTTTAAAGTTAATAAATTTTATTTATTTTCAGAGAGAGGGGAAGGGGGGGAAAGAGGGGGAGAGAAACATTAATGTGTCGTTGCCTCTCGCACACCCCCCAACCAGGGACCTGGCCCGAAACCCTGGCATGTGCCCTGACTGGGAATTGAACTGGCGACCCTTTGTGAACTGGCGACCTTTTGGTTCAGTTCTCGGGCTGGTGCCCAATCCATTGAGCCACAGGAGCCAGGGCTGCTACTACTTCGTCTTTTTAAAAAGATTTTATTTATTTACCAGGACTTCTGTCCCTGGAAGATGAAGACCCAAAATAAAATCATGGTTGAAGAGCGAGGTTATATGCCAGCCAGTGTCTCTGCAGGCCACCTGAGCCATCAGGATGGGAGCTGAGTTCCTTACTCTGCACTTCCCCCAGATGCCCACCACTCACATCACAGGCATCTGGGAGAAGCCCAGAGCCAGAGGGTGGCAGAGAGAGAGGCTCTGGCCCGGGGGCGAGCAGGGGACTGAAGGTGGCTGCTCCACGGGAGTCACTGTAGTCACATGTAGTCATCGTGTCTGCAGGTCCCGATCAGCCACATCATCGCTCCGACGTGTGGTCAGTCCTTCGCAGTTTAGAAAGAGCTTTTTCTCTCATTGGAGTCTCACAAGAACCTGTGAGGCTGTTGCTGGAGAGGCAGAACAGAGTAGAGGCATGGTGTGTGGCCCCTGGAGCCACAGAGCCTGCATTGGAATCTATGCCTATTGCTTACCAGCTGTGTGACTGAGCAAACCCCTTAATTTCTCTTCCTCTCTGTTTCCTCACTTACAAAATAGGGCTAATATGCCCTGGCCGGTGTGACTCAGTGGACTGAGTGCTGGCCTGTGAACCAAAAGGATGCCGGTTCAATTCCCTGTCAGGGCACATGCCAGGGTTGCGGGCCAGGTCCCTGGTTGGGGGCGTGCAAGAGGCAACCACACATTGATGTTTCTCTCGCTCTCTCTCTCCTTCCCTCCCACTGCTCTAAAAATAAACAAATAAAATCTTTTTAAAAATATAGGGATAATAATAGTACCTACTCTATGTAGATTTTGTAAGGATTTATAGCTTACTTCCTTAAGGTCTGTCTTCCCCCCCTTAGACTGGAAACTGCAGACAGAAGGGATCTTTGTTTTGTTTGCTACATGTCTGGAGCACTTAGGAGAGTGCCCAACACTGGGAGGTTTGCAGATAAATGTACGTGAGACACCAGATGTGCGGGGGCTCCGTGATCTAGAGGGGGCCAGAGAGGGGCCCAACCAGTCACCTTCCCACCAGAAGGCATGGGCCCATGACATAGCGTTACCCCATGAACATGCTGTGGCTCCCGAAGAAACACCTTCTGAGGAGGGTTCTGTGGTCTGAACGTATTCTCTGCGCCCCCTCGGTCTTTCACACACTGGTGTGTTCATTCATTCACACGCCCAGCAGTCCTTGAGCAGGGCTCCATGCCAGGCCCCATTCTGGGCGCTGGGCAGAGAGGCCACTCGTGTGGAGAAGGCAGATAGGGTCCTGGCCCAGCACAGAGTCTACAGGACAGAGAGGGTCCTGGAGGAGTCCTATGCTGTGTGGTTGGTGCCAGGACAGAGGGACACACCGGGGCTTAAGGGTCACACAATCCTCACATCACTGCTTCCCTATTTATGGAGAGGTGGGAGCTGTCTGCCCAGCATGGGTCCCCTCAGCTCAGCCTGAGACACCCCTTTTCTGTAGTCCCTTTTGGTGTTCCTTTTCATGGGTCCAGGGTCAACAGCAGATAGGGAAGCTCTACGAAGAACCCACAGGAGGAACCCAGGCTGGTCACATTCCTGCCGTAACCCTACTGCCCAGACCCCTTTGTCTCCCCGTGAGCTGCCTGCAGAGTCAGCCATGCCATCTCAGCCTTCGCTAATGAAGCGTTACAAAAGAAGGGAGACTTGGAGTGCAGCCGGCCAGTGGGCTCTTTATTCCATCACTTGAATCACAATACATCTCCAAATTTCCCTTGATTTGGCTAATTCAAGAGATTAAGGCCCAGATGTGATGGAGGCAGGACTGCCACTAAGTGTCACAAACCCCTCATTTAGTACCAGCTGATGAGAGACCATAATTGCCCAGATGGTGGGAAAGCATGATTAGTCCCTCTTTTATGCCAGGCCCCGGAGAGGCGGGAATTAATCAAGGAGCCAGGGTGGGAGGGGCCCGTCTCACCCATCACTCTGTCAAGCTGGCAAGAAGGTCCCTGTTGAATATGCAGCAGAGGAAGCTGGTCCGTCTGCCCTCTGAGCTCCCCTCAGGGGTGGCTGACTCTGGCGATACAGCTTTTCCCTCCACGTTTTCTCCCTCTGCTCCGTATTTTGTTTCCCCTCTTTTCCTGCACACTTTACTTCTTCACCTCCCACTCACCCCTTTCAACATGGTTTTATGTTCTTGGCAACACTCTTACCAAGGTCAAGAGTGACCTGCTGCTCACCAAGATCAATGGCCTCCAGAATCGTCCCCATCTATTTGACCTCTCCGTAATGTTTGAAGCTGTTGGTCACTTCTTCCTTCTGGAAAGTCTTTTTTCAGGTCTTCTGGAACTTCCTCCTCCTGCTTTTCTGATCTTTTCTTCTCCATCCTCACTTTCCTCCCCCAAGCTAAACATGTGGATGCGTTCCCAGTTCTGTCTTAGGCCTTTGTCTATTCTCTTGGCAAATACTCCTGGTCACATAGTCAACACTCATTCTCTCTCTCTCTCTTTCTGTTTTCTTGTTCAGGGAAGGTGACCCTCCAGGGGATAAACCAGGGGATAAATCATGATTGATCCAAGAAATCATGGTAAACAATCTATCTTTGCCTGTGATTTGTTTAAGGGTAGACACATGACATAGTTCCGGCCTGTGGAGCATGTGTAGAGTTTTAGGGGGAGGGATTTTAGGGAGCAAACATGTGAGGAGAAGCAGCCCTTCCTGCCTTTTTTTTTTTTTAAGATTTCATTTATTCATTTATAGAGAGGGCAGGGAGGGAAACAGAGAGACAGAGAGAAACATCAATGCACAGCTGCTGAGAGACAGAGAGAAACATCAATGCACAGCTGCTGGGGGCCGTGGCCTGCAACCCATGCATGTGCCCTGACTGGGAATCAAACCTGCAATGCTTTGGTTCGCAGCCCGCGCTCAATCCACTGAGCTATGCCAGCCAGGGCCCTTCCTGCCTTTAACCAAGATGTGAGGCTATGGTGCCTGAAGCTGTAGCATCCAAGTGGGAAGCCTGGAAAGACCAACAGGCTCCATCCCGGGGATGCTGCCCTGGAGCTTGGAAAGGATTCAGCCAATGAATGCATCGGTCCTGGCCTAGCCTTGGTATTCTTCCTTTTAAGCTGCTGAAAGCATCCCTGACAGATACACTGGGAGATACTAAAGTCTCCCAGGACTTCAACTACCAGCTCTCTGCTGATGCCTCCCAAGTGTGTGTGTTTGATTCAGAACAGGTTCACCTGCATATCCCTCAAACCTAATGTCTAGGACAAAACCTCCTCTGCACATCCTCTCATTCTCGGGCCAAGGAATCTGCCTCCTGTCATCCTGCAGAACGTTATTCGTACCTCAGTTATTCGTTTAACTGTTTGTCTTCCCCTCTAGAGTTCAGACTCCCAGAGGTTTGGAAACGTTCATCTTTGAATCCCCAGTATCCAGTAGAAGCCCATTAGGTTCTAATTGAACATATTAATTTGCAAATGTCCAGTGTGTTCAGCTGCAAGTAATGCAATACCTAAAGAATAGTAACTTAGAATGTAAAGACATTTAATTACTTCGCAAAACATGAACTCTGAGGGTAGGTGGTTCCAGGATTAGGTAAGCAGCTCAGTGAGGTCAGGGCATTAATCAGAATCTCTGGGACGGTCTTGTTTCATGACCTGAGCATCTCTGAGATTCTTCATGGTTGCACAGTGGCTGCCGTGGCTCCAGCATTCCAACATCACATCCTCACACAATAGCCTTCCAATTAGGAAATAAGAATGAGGGTGGGTTGGTGGGGGGGATCTTGGTGGCAGCCAAAGGGCTTCACAGTTCACATGCTTCTCTCTTTTGGGGATGCAAATCCTCTTATTATTGGTAGCTAGAACTGTTAAATACTCCCTTGGACCAACCTCTAACAAAGGGAAGGGCAATTACTACCAGAAATGGCTTAGATCAGTACCAAGTCATCCTTGGTGCTGGGTACATTGCTGTGTGACGAAAGCAGGGTTCTGAAAGCAGGCAGAAAGGGGATTAGCTGTGGTGGTGATGATGCTTGCCACTGATGTGCTGTGCTCCCAGCACCCTCACTGCTTTCTCAGGCACTCCCACGATTCAGGTAGCTCTGTGCCGAGTGAATCCGTGCGGGAACAATGCCTAAATGCTCCACAGCTGAGACTGTGTGCAGTCCTACAACGCCGTGAACTTGCCCTGTAGGGGGGCTGCTGCAGACAATTGTGAGGGTTGTTTGTTACACATGGGGCCAGGGGCAAGGGAAACAAGAGGAGGCCGAAAGTCGAATCTGTTCGCCAAGCCACACCTGTGGCATTGGGTTGTGTCTATTTGGAGGTAGGGGCGTCTCCATTCTTACAAAGGCTTCCGTGCCTTCCAGAGCAGCTAGACAACCTGATACACCTACCAGCAGCACGTGAGAATGTCCATCTCTGCACTGTCTCCATTACTAGGTATTATCATGTTAGAAAATCTTTAATAGTCTCTTATCTGGCCTCCCTGGCTCCAGGCTTTCCCCATGCACTTGCTATCAACTCCCAGATTTACCTTCCCCAAGAACTAAGGACTTGTCACGATCTATGACCATCTCTTACAAATAAGTTAAATCCCTCACTTGGTGTCTGGGGCCCCTCAGGATCTGGCCCTGCCCTATGCTCCCAGCCTAGTTTCTCATTACATTACCAATCTTTTCCTAAGCCAACCATGTGCTTATGCTGAAATTCCTCTCTTCCTTTCTGCTCATTCTTGAAGTCATGGCTCAGGTCCCATCTCTGGCAGAAACATTCCTTAGCCACAGTAGCCTACCCTCTTATCACCTCTGCATTCCTCCAGCTCAGTGGTTCTCAGGCTTGGCTGCGTGTTGGGATCACCCGGGGAGCTTTAGAAAATACCAATGTTGCCCTGGCTGTGTGGCTCAGTTGTTGGAGTGTCACTCCGCACCATCCCCCATACGCCAAAAGGTTGCAGGTTTGATTCCCGGTCAGGGCATGTGCCTATTGTTTCCATCCCTGATCAGAGCGTGAACGGGAGGCAACTGAGGCAGCCAAGTAATGTTTCTGTCTCTCTTTCTTTCTGGTGAGGATTTTAAACAAACAAAAACAAAAACAAAACCCCCAAACCAATGCCTGTCTCTCTCCACAGACGTTCTAATTTAATCTGGGTGCCACACTGGGACATTTAGACTCTCCAGGTGATTCTGATGGGCAGCCAGGTTCTAGAACCACCCGTTGGAATCACTGAGCCTTTCCTTTTGCATGTGGGAGAGCTGGCTGGGGAAGCTTTAAAACCCAGATTTCCTGGCTGCACCCCTGGAGGCTCTGATACCCGAATAGTTTAAAAAGCTTCCCAGGTGATTCTGATGTTCAGCTTGATTGAGGTCCATGGTCCTACGCTTACATATTTTTTAAACTTCCTGTGGGGCCAGGTACACAGTAGGTACTTAATAATGTCTAATATTTTCATACACTGATTAAGGAGAAATAGAATGGTGTTAATGTGTAAAAGAGATTTGACAGCTGTAATGTGCTGGGCAAGCATAAAAGTTTATTATGGAGCTTATTACCCTTTTAAAGTTCAAGTGTATCCATGCGGTTTTGAGTAGGGCTCTGCCTGCTGCTAGTGAGTGCTCAGGAACCGTTCCTTGAACATGTACGTGGAAGGGAGCCCTTTGTAACGCTGGTACTGCACTACTCAGGTGTCAGCCTTGGCACGGGGGCTTACCAGTGTCCCAGACTGTGGTGACGCAGTTTGGTTTGGACAATGGACCTGGAATAACTAAATTACTAGGGCTTGTCCTTTTAGTTCAGAGGCAAAACCTGTAAAAAACTAACTTCTTTCCTTTCTTCCTCCCTCTCCACTCCTTCCTTTCCTCTACCGCAGCCCCCCCCCCCCACCCGTCTCCAGGTGCAAATGCTGTTTTGGCCCCCGCCAGAATAAAAGGAATCCTCCCCCTTTTCTTTAGAGCAGGGATTTTGCAAAGCAAGGAAAGATTGGGATGGGGTCTCGGGTTGGGGGTTGAGGTGGGGGCCAAGAGGGGGAGAGTGGGAAAGGACACTGAAGCCAGCCCAAAGAATGATCCAACTCCCAGTCACTCGTATTTTTGCCTCCTGCCTCTTGTCAATTACAGACGTAACACGTGTTCCCTGTGGACGACGTGGGGGAAGCCTGTCAGAGACACCCAGACACTCCTGACTGCCCACAGCTTCACCGCCCAGAGAGACCCCCTGCTGTGTGAATTCTTTCATTCTCATATATATGCATAACAAAGATGGTATTTTGTGGTGGTCTGATTTAAAACAATATTTAGATCTTGAGAGAGAAAGAAAGAGAGAGAGGGAGAGAGAGGAAGGGACAGAGAGGAAGGGACAGAGAGAGAACGAGAGAGAACCATTGATTTGTTAAACACACACCTTGGTGCATCGGGAAGCTGCTCTAACTAACTGAGCTACCAGGCCAGGGCTGGTGGCCTGATTTTTTATTTTCACTTAACAACATACCGTAAACATTTGCCTCTGTCAGGAAATACTCTTTTATAGCAGGGGTTATCAACATTTTTCTATTAAGGTCAAGATAGTAAACATTTTAAGTTTTGCAGGCCGTAAGGTCTGTGGCAGGCACTTAACTCCCGCGCTGTGGCGAGAGAGCAGCCCTGGAGAACACACGGACAAAGGAGCACGACTGCGTCCCAATAAAACTTGATCTGCAAAAACAGCAGGCGCGTCCCTTCAGCCAGCGGGCATGGCTTGCCAACTCCTGTCCTGCAGCACCATCTCTGAAGAACTTCCTAGGTTCCCGTTGTATGTCTACAAATTTTATTTTCTTCTCCTGAACATTAAGTCATCTCCACTGAAAAGTATTACAGATATTACTGCAGTTAATTTCTGTATACCCTTTTCCTCTCCCTTGGGGTAAACGCCTAGGAGTGGGAATGCTGAGGCATGGGATTTGCCTGATTTTCAGGGTTTGGGACACAAGCTGCCCAGTGCCTCTCTCTCGAATTCTTGCCCACACTGGGTCCTTTTCATCTTTGCCAATTTGACAGGTTTTTTGGGTTTTTTTTTTTGCAGGTCATGACATAGAGACACTGGTTTTACCAGTCCTTTATCTCCAAGGCTGTGGGCATTGGACACACTGTGAGTCTGCAATAAGGGCCAGTTAAACAGATGACGTTCTCTGGGCTGCTCACAGGTAAGCATGCAGTGGAGAGCAAGGTAGGAAGATGGTTGTAATTCTGAAGTTCAGCGTCCTTTCTCCCAACCTCCAATCTGAAAGAGAGAGATTTTGGAGTTTATGTAAAAACATCTTGGTGATTTTGCCTGGGTAGACAAACCTTGTTTTAAGCCCTGGTCCCCGGGTGATGTCCTGTCCAGTCACACAGGAAGTGGTGCCTTTGTGTGGCTTCCAGCCTCTGCTGGCTCTTTAGGTGTCGGATTTGGGAAAATGGGCAAAAAAGGCGATTTAAGTTGCTGCCATCCATTCCCAGGACGAATGGCTAAGTGAAGATGCTGATGAACAATTTGCATGTGAGAGGCGGTTGGGGAGATTGGAGAAGAGTCAGTGATTGCAGATAAACACCACCTGCCACGCTGTGCTGTCCGCAGCAGCCCCCCTTTCTGCTGGGGAGCGAGAGTGTTCTCCCTGGGTGGAAAAGCTGTTTTCCTTATCCTGTGCTTTTATGCTAATGCTTAAGAACCAGACGAGAAAACTGGATTTACCGGAAGTTTAGTTGGTTCCTCTGGGAAGAAGGAAGAGCCGTTTTCAATTGAGGTTCATCTACTTTTGATTAAATTGGATAAGTGGTGGCTGCAGAGACCCTTTCCCAGTCCCCAAATGTCCCTTGAGTGTGCTCTGTGGATGCCATCCTGGTTGGAATGCAAATTCTAGGGCTCTAACATCAGACCCAAGGTAGGCCAGAATCCTTAACAAGCACCCCAGGGTGATCTTATGAACCCTGAGGCAGTCGGTTCTAAACCTAGGTGAGCCTCTTCATCACCTGGAGGGGGTTAAAACTATAGATTCACAGGCCCCAGTCCCAGGAGGTTCTGATTCCTTGGGTCAGGAATCCTTGAGTGGGAAGGGGGAAGGATTTAGTCAAGGGATTTTGGGAAGCAGCCAGGTCTGGGAGTCACTACTCTCAGGAGTTGATCAGAGTGAAACACTGGAGACCCCCCTGCTGATTCTACAAAACTTGGAGCAAGAGGCACTTGGAGGACTGGGATACCCGGCCCCTTCCTTGGAGTCAGGTGGGCATTAACTCCAGAGCTCAGAGGCCCTTTGAATCACCCCTCACCAGCTCCTCAGTGGGAACAGCATCCTGCAAGCTGATATCTGCACTGAGTCTGTGTCAGGAGAGGCTCGGGGAGAGGGGTGGTTGGAAGGGCACTGGACTACACTAAGCAAGCTGAAAATCTCCTTCTAAATTTGATCAGCTCCGTGAACTCGGGCAACTTCCCCTAGCCCCCTCCGAGTGGGCTGTTCATGTGCAAAATGAAGATAACAGTCACCACTCTAGACATTATGTACAATTTATTAATGTGATGAGAAATAGAAATAATGAACAGCACCAGGAAAATGCATGAAATCACAGAAATGCAAATTTAATCCAACTTGAAATACCACCGTTTCACATAAATGAGTGAGAGGCCTTAATGCCGGTCGAGTTGCAGGGAAATTGATGCACTCAGAGACGGCCAGGAACCATTGTAAACTGGCGTTCGTCACTGAGAAAATGGCATGGAACTTCTTGCCAAGAATCACAAAGGTGTCCACGCCCACTGACTCAATAATCTCAGTTCTGGGAATTATCTGAATAATTAAAACAAGAGCAGAGTTATGTGCATAAAACTACAGGATGGGGCAAAAGTCAGTTTACAGTTGTTCATGTGAAAAATAATACAATCATTAATAAATAATAATACAAGAACAAACTGTTTCACCTGCTCACAACTGTATGTACTGCAGCATCACTGATAAAGCAAGCAACCACAGCACAACAAACCTGGAAATGAGCTAAACATTTAACCCTTGGGGGATTGTTTAAAATGAGAGTAGATCTATGGAATGGAACACTATGCAGATATTCAAAAGATCATTCATTCTGAAGGCTCTGTAGCAATATGGGAAACATTTAGGACTATTAAGTGGAAATAGCAGAACCCTGGTGGCACGCTTTAAAAAAATTTTTTTTTATTTATTTATTTTTAGAGAGAAGGGAGGGAGAAAGAGGGAGAGAAACATCAATGTGTGGTTGCTTCTTGTGCTCTTCCTACTGGGGGCCTGGCCCCCAACCCAGGCTTGTGCACTGACTGGGAATCGAACCTGCGACCCTTTGGTTCAAAGCCCATGCTCAATCCACTGAGCTACACCAGCCAGGGCAGAGCCTGGGTGGCATGCTCTTTGGCTGTAAGCCTGTACACTGTGAGAGGGTGTGTAGACAGGGACTGGGGGTAACAGGCAAAAGGGTATTTACGCAGGTGGAAGGATTATATGTGCTTTTCTCTTTTACAAAATTAAAAAAATTTACTCTTTCATTTTTTTTTTTTTTTTCAGAAGAGACATGACTAATTCCTAAACTGTGAAAACTGTGGTATGTTCGTGAAAGCTTGTTGGAAGTGACACTACCACGTATGACTCATAATGTCATTGCCGTCACCCCAGGTGGATAAGACCACAGGCCCTCCTCATTCCTTGTGCACCCAGATCCCAGGGAGTGAGCTCGCAGTGAGCCCTCTGGGCACCTTCAGGCTCTAGGCACAGCGCGGGTCCTGCTCTTGTGGAGTGAACACGTGCACAGTGTCCTGGGCCACTGCTGGGGGAGGAGGAACGGAGGACCCACGGGTATGAGGTCTCTCGGGCTCACGAAACAGAGAGGCGGACACCTTGAGGGGATGTCGACTTATCCCAGTGGTTCTCAGCTGAGGCTGGTGCTCTCCCTGGGGGACCGTTTGATGGTCGCAGTGACTGGCGGGTCTACTGCTCCTGATGTTTAGGAAGTGGGGCTGAGAGGGTCCCGTTCGACACATGATCTGAACGGCCGTGCCGGCGGTGCCCTGGTTGAGAAATGCTGACCCAGTCCGCGCCCCAGTGCGGGCCGTCGCCTAGCGGCCTACAGCTCGCCCACCACCCAATGCTTGAAGGCATCGTCCTCACGGTGGTTAAAATGTTCATTCTGAACCCAAATTATCTGTGTTCAAATGCCAGTTGCAAGACCTTGGACATGCTGTTTATCTTCTGTGTACTTCAGTTTCCTCGTTTGTAAAATGGGAACAGTAATAGTAACGTATTTCATAATAAGAAGAAGGAGGTAAGAATAACCTCACAGGGTTTTTCTTAGGACTAAATGAGTTAATATGTGTAGAATTTATTTATTTATTTTTTATTTATTTTTTTATAAAGGCAAATAATTCTTCTTTTTAAGATTTATTTATTTATTTATTTATTTATTTATTTTTAGAGAGGGAAGGGAGGGAGAGAGAGAGAGAGAGAGAAACATCAATGTGCGGTTGCTGGGAGACATGGCCTGCAACCTAGGCATGTGCCCTGACTGGGAATCGAACCTGCGATGCCTGGTTCGCAGCTGGCGCTCAATCCACTGAGCTACAGCAGCCAGGGCAGAATTTATTTATTTTTTTAGTATTTGTAATTGCATAAAACATTTTATTTCATTAAAAATTAATTAGAAACGTACTTTTTAACTCAAATGTCTCAGTCTCTGAGTGATCCAGATCAGGTATTTTTAACTGATTTGAGTATCTACATGTAACTACTAAAAGAACTTAACTACTACTGAATTATTAGTCTGAGACAAGAGAACAGACTCAGAGTTAAAATCAGATGCACTGGGAACAAGGAACAGCTGCGGTTCTCCAGGTGCGTGAACATGTACAAGTCATTCAATAAGAGCAGAATCTAGACCAGTGCCTAGAACATGGTAAGTGTTCCATTCACGTTAGATGATTATTCTCTGAGATCAAACTTCTCCATCCACTAGGGTGGCCCCCCAGTTTCTACTCCCTGAACTTGACCATATGTGCTTGGATTCCGGCTCTCCCCGAGGCTTAACTTTTCCTTATAAACTCCCTTTCTTAAGCTCAATTGAATTGGTTTTTGTAATGTGTAACTAAAAGTCTTAATAACTAAGGGAAAAAAGACACACCGGCATGGAACAGCTGTGGATAAAAGAAAAAAAAGCTTTCAATTAAGTATGAGATTTCTTGGCCTAGAAAGCCCACAAATGTCACAGACAATACCTAATTATAACTGAACGAAATTTTTGATTCAAAACACAAGTCACTGCCCTGGCTGGCGTAGCTCAGTGGAGTGAGTGCAGGCTGCGAACCAAAGGGTCACCGGTTTGATTCCCAGTCAGGGCACATGCCTGGGTTGCAGTCCAGGTCCCCAGTGGGGCCCATGTGAGAGGCAACCACACATTGATGTTTCTCTCCCTCCCTTCCCCTCTCTCTAAAAATAAATAAAATCTTTAAACAACAAAACAAAAACAACAACCACAAGTCACTAAGCAAATGGTCTGCTGCCAGCTCGGCTCTCGTTCTGGGTTCTAAGAAAACAGACAGGTCAAACCATCAGGACCAGTCCAGACACAGACTGAATAGTTGAGGAAAAGTGACCCTCTCTCTCAAAACCACCCGCATCTGAAGTTGTGTACATAGCCCTTCCTGCCTTTGTTTAGCAGGGGGTCCTCTCTGAAGATGTGGATGTCCCCAGGAGGGGCAGCTGGGAGAGCCTGTAACCCCACTGTGAATGTGTTTATTAAGTGGCTTCCTCTTGCCTCCCCCACTTTCCAGCCCCACCCGCCAATGGGGCAGCAATGGGGCCTGAGGGGGGTGGAGGAGGCTGAGTGTGGCCGAAGGGATCATCTTTCAATTGTTGATGGTCTTGTCGATCTCACATTTACGGAGAGAGCAATGGACTTTCAGTAACTGGAAAGAGTGTTCTGATTTGTTTCTGTCCAGCACCGTGAGCCGAGGAAATGACTACAGTTGTTCTCCTTGCCAAGGACCAATCTGGTCTGTCAGCTCTGAGGTGCAGGAGGGGAGGGGGGCTGGCTTTTGGCTTCCTGGAATTGTCGGTTATCACCCATTTGCTAAGCCAGTGGTTCTCAAATTTTGCTGCAATTAGAATCATCTCGGAAGCTTTAAAAACTCTCAGTATTGACTCGGTTTGCACCCAGATCAATTAGATCAGAATGTCTGGTGGGGGGTTCCCAGGCACCAGAAGGTTGTTAAGACCCCCCAGGTGGTTCTGATGAGTAGCCGTCCTGAGCATTTATGGTGTGAGGCACCTTAGGTGACAAAACAGGTGAGAACCTGGTTCCTGCCCTCCAGACACAGGCTTACTTTTTCTTTTTTTCTTTTTTTAAATTCTGAGAGTCTGCTTATTAAAGCTGGGGACAGTGAAACAAGGAAGGGCCTAGACAGAAGAAGCAAAAGGAGAGAGCCTAGGACTGCTTCGGCCCACTGGACGTCAGAGAAAAGGGGGCCTTGGGGACAGGTTCAGGGGATGAGCCCAGGACGACCCGTATGTATCTGCAAGTCTCGTGGGGACCCCTAGAACTTGGGGAGAAAAAACTTGCCTGAGAAAGGAGGGAAGGAAGGCATGGACCTGCCCCCCGGGAGGGAGAGCGCACAGGGCTTAATTTTGAACATTTCTTTTTTTCTGTCGGTGTACGCGTCTATCCGGTTTTTGTTGATATGGTTCCCATACCATAAAATCCACCCTTTTAAAGTAGACAATTCAGTGGTTTTTAGTATATTCTCAAAGTTGTACAGCCATCACCACTGTCAGTGGATGGACACTTGGGGGTTTCCACTGGTTGGTTTTCGTAAGCACTCGTGTACAGATTCGTGTGTGCGTGGAAGTATGTTTTCATTCTCTTGGCATGTAGCTCAGACTGAAATGACTAAATCCTATGGGAACTCTGTTTAACTTTTGGAGGGACCGCCAGGCTGTTTTCTGAAGTGACATTGTGACATTCCTGCCAGTAATATATGAGGGTTGTAGTTTCTTTACGTCCTTGCCGATTGGCGAGAGCTCCCTGCAGGTGGTGGGTGTCCTTTGAGCTGAGCCTCAAGGACTGGAAGGACTTCTAGACGTTGAGGTGGGGGTGGTGAGGAGCTGGAAGCTTGTCTTGGGAACTGTATACTTGGTCCCAAAGCTTATATTTTTCTCTCTCTTCCTTGTTCTG
Source organism: Tonatia bakeri (assembly GCA_004024845.1). Taxonomy (NCBI): domain Eukaryota; kingdom Metazoa; phylum Chordata; class Mammalia; order Chiroptera; family Phyllostomidae; genus Tonatia; species Tonatia bakeri. The sequence continues at coordinate 14,100 of PVIA01012336.1, forward strand.
CCCTTTTCTCTCTCGGTTTGTGCTCTCATTTCACAGTCTTTCTTTCCTTTCCCTTCCTCTCCCCCTTTTCCTTCTTATCCATCGGAGGCCTGCATGGGCCCCTCTGGTGTCCTTGGCCTTGTGAGGTCACTTACTGCTGGGTTATGAACTGCTGCTCCGAGGCTGCAGGGCCCCCTTTGGTCCCTCAGTAGGGATGCTGCGCCCCACTCCAAAAGGAAGCAGGATGCCGTATGGCGGGTGGACTCTCCCTGGCGGCAGCTGGGTGCTGCTGCTCAGGGACACATGGATTTGGGGCTGGGTCTCTGCCAGTACAGATTATGGAGCACGGTTTCCGTGCAGACAGACACGAGGCCTGTGTTGGGACAACAGCTGTACCGGTCCGTGCTTGTTCAGTTAATCACTTACTGCTGGGGAAATGGGACTTCATTGAGCCACGAGGCGTATTTTTTGGTGAACTTTGGGAAATCTTGGATGGCCGTTCGTGTGTGATTTTTCCAGGAAGATACTAAAGCTGTCTGAATCCAAATGTCCTGCCTGCCACGCCACACTGACCCTTAGGGTCCATTTTATTAACACGGTTCGCTTTGATTTATGCTGCTGTGGTTTCTCTTTCGAGCTCCTGACCAGAGCAGCGGTGAGTGTGGAAAACGGCTTCGTGAGGGTTTACCTTCAGGGTGTCCTTATTCAAGGAAAGCTACCGGCTGCCGTGGGTTTCCTCTGCTTTGCAGGGCTGGGATGTCTTGCAGCAAAATTGCCCCTCTCTCCCCACTGGCCACGGCGTGTGTGTGCATGCGCGCTCTGGACGGGCTCCATGGGCGTGTGATTTGTGCAGTCAAGCAGGGCCCTGTGTTTAGAAGGACTTTCACTCTTGATTTAATGCTCTGTTGCTACCGTTTTGAAATTCTTAATTTATGAACAAGGGGTCAGTGTTTTGTGCTGGGCCCTGAAAATGACGCATCCAATTCTGCTGGCAGGCTGTGGTTCTTGACGTTGAACTCCTCGGTCATTCTGTCCTTTTTCCTGCCTCCAGGACCATCCTGAACCCCGACTGTTGAAGGCCCTCACCCTTGGGGAGGCTGTGGCAACCCTGTCCAGGAACCTTACAGCCCTACCAGCCAAAGATCTTTATTTATTTATTTAAGTAAAAATGTATTTGAGTCAAACAGAGGATATGCCTGGAAGCAAGATCTCAACAGACCGAGAAAAAAAAAATGCTTCCCCAGATATCTTTAAAGAAAGAGTTCGGGTTCACGCTCCCTCTCGGGAGCACATGTGCGCCCTTCCCTTCCCTCTGCTCTTCCCCACAGGCGGCTTACCCTCGCCTTTCTCTCTCCTGAACTCCAAGGGCCCTTCTTCTGCTTCTGTAACTTGGTTCCCAAGCCCACGCAGCCCAGCTGGCTCACTCCTACTACCTCTGTAATTTTCTAAATACACTTTCCCCTATAATTTGAAAAAACAAACACAAAAAGACATTTTTTAAATGCAAGTAATGTATGGATATATTTTTAAATTCAGAAGTGTATGTTGTGGCGCCCTGGCTGTCCCCGGGTTTTCTTGCTCTCCTCCTGCAGAAGGAGCACTGCCCTCACTGGGCACCGTCTAGAGAGTCTGGGCTTTGGGGAGCACAGGGGTCCTCACCTCCATGCCCCCTTCTCTTCATCAGAGGGCGGGCAGCTGCTACACTGTTCCGAACCTTCCTCTTTTCGCCTAACCATGCATCCTGGAAAATTCCAAACCATCATATAGATCTATGCTGTTATTTATTTATTTTTTGGCAATAATTTCCCGTGGTTTGGATTTACTATAATTTCCTTAAGTCTCCTGTTGATGATCTCTTAGTTTGTTTCTGAACTTTTTCTTCTACAAACAGTGTGCTTAGAATTGGGTTGTCAGAGTTACCAAATGAAAATCCAGACTTCTCAGTTAAATTTGAATTTCAGGTAAACAATGTGTATATGTATTTATATATACATTTAGTTCTCTCCTGATGATATGTTTTTATTGATTTTAGAGAGAGAGGAAGGAGTATGTAGGGGAGAGAGAGGGAGATTGATGTGAAAGAGAAACATTGATTGGTTGCCTCCTGTGTGTGCCTTGCCTGGGGATTGAACCTGCAGCCTAGGTATGTGCCCTAACCAGGAATTGAACCCACAGCGTTTTGGTGTATGGAGCCATGTTCCAATCAACTGAGCGACCTGGCCAAGGCAATGAATACTTTTTAATATAAGCAGGCTTTATACTTATATCCCAAGAGGGCAGGTATTGGAGACATAGTTATACTAAAAAATATATTGTGCTTATGTGACATTCAAATGTAACTAAATGCCTGCATCTTATTTTGCAACCCTGTTCTCGAACAGTGTCTGGCTCTGTAAAGGCTATTGAATAAATGAGTAAACGTTTCCTCTATTGAATGAAGCTTCTGAGGGCAGCTACTTGGGTACATTTCCTGCTCCACATTAACAGATACTTGTTCAGTACAGGCATCCTTGTTTTGCTCTTTGCTTTATTACACCTTGCAGATATTACGTTTCTTTTTATAAATTGAAGATAAGCCCCTCCCACTAGCAAAAATATTAGAATTTGCTGAAGGCTCAGATGATGGTTCGCATATTTTGGCAATAAAATATTTTAAAATTAAGGCATGTACATTTTTGACATAATGCTATCACACACCTAATACACTACAGTAGAGTGTAAACATCACTTTTACATGCACTAAGAAATAAAAAAAAAACATGTATGACTTGCTTTATTATGACATTGCTTTCTCTCGATGGTCTGGAGCCAAACCCACACTGTCCCAGAAGCACACCTGTACGTGGACAGATGCTGCAGTGAACGTCCTGGGGAATGCTTCATCTGGCCCGTGAAAGCCTGTATTTCTGGGATTAATTCATTCGTTTAAAGTTTGATAGATTCTGCCGAATTGCCCTCCGCAGGCCTCTGATGCTTCTTGGCTAAATTGTCTAATTATATTCCTGCTCATCATCTAAAGTCAGTTAACCTTCGGGGAACTTGCCCCTGGAGGCTGCTCTAAATCGGGGTCAAAAAGGAATCAAAAGTGCCAACCTCATTAGACCACCCCTTTATGCCTCCTCCATCAATTCATGCCAAGAAATGAGGGACTTTAGATGCAAATGGCAGGAGATAACATCTGGCTCATCAGGGCCCCCGGCTGTCTCAGCTGCCTGGTCCCCCAAGGCGCTGGAGGAGCCCACGGGCCCTGCCAGCTCCTGGTGATGGATGACTTACATTGGTTAGGCTGTCCCCGAGGTGCTCTCGGGTTCATAGTCCACCTGCCTCCCCATCTTTTAATCTGCCAGTGACACAGAACGATTTAATCATTGTAACGAGGCTGTCACTGAGAGTACGCTCTGCCGTTCCTGGTGGGAAAGCCTGGTCCACATTTTCCCTGGCCGGCCGAAGCTTGCACGATCTCCGTTTGCCAGCCATCGAGATCTGCAGGGGTCCGTGTCCCTATTTCACCACTTCCTGTATTTGCTGGCTGATCTTGGACCAGTTACTCAGCCTCTCTGAGCATTAGTTTCCTCTGCAGTCAAAAGGGGCTAATAACCCCTACCTGCTACCTCAACAGTTTGTCATGAAATTCGAGACAAAAATTTATGGGGAAAAAGTTGTGAAAACTGAAGTATTCTATAAATATATAATATTTTGAGGTTGAGAGTATGGATGGCAGAGAGCCTTAAGTGGTTTCTGAGTTATTGTTATTATTACCGGCGTGGCTTCGAAATCTCTCTCTTAAAGGGCAACCACGTGGAAGGTGGGGTTAGGGGCTTGCCCTTCCCAAAAGGGCGGGAAAGAGTCAGTGTCAATCAATAGTCCCCGTCAAGGCCAGGGAGCAGGGCTGGCTGCTTACAGCGATGGGTGAAGCCTCTCTGGGCCCCCTTGGGTGACCCCACGTCTCTTCCCAGGACTGGGAACTGGGGTCTCTGCCCCTCTGCCCCCCTTTTTCTCTGTGTACAGCACTCTCTCAAGGCTGTTCATCAGCACACACAGTCCGCACTCCTCCAGCCTCCAGCAACCTGCCATTTCCCAACAGGACTGTCCAGTGTAATTTAAATTTGGGCTTCTTCCAAGTTCTCACCTTGGCGCCTCTGATCGTTGGTGGGTGAGAGCTCTTGCAATGAAGACGCAAAGCCGGTTTCTCAGCACTCCCCAGTGGGAGAGCCTTCCCAGCAGTGGCTGGAAAGCAGAGGAAGTGCTGAGCCCTGGGGTGAGGGAGGTGCTTCATTCTTACCCCACGATGAGTGTCCTGACTGCCGAAGTGCAGGTCCTGACCCAGCCTGCCTCTGAACACTTCTTTTTTCTTCCTCTGAAGAGGAAAGGTGGCAAATCACTATGTGCGTGAGTGGGGGGGAGACGGGGGTGGCAGCGGGGAGCCTCACTGACAGGTCCCTGTGAGCTGCAAATCCAGAGTAACTTCCACCATCTACTTCCAGTGTCAATTACCCTCCAAAGCATACCGTTACACCTTGGCAGAGAGGCGGCCCCTGAAGATGCCTTTCTTTGCCAGGTGTGGGACCTGACAGCCTCACACCCAGAGGTGGGAGACACAGCAGAATGAAAGTGGGGCTGTTTAGGCTGCCTGGGGGCGGGGCAGGGGGTGGTGAGGATTCCCTGCTCTGGGAAAACAAACAAATGCAATCAAATCAGATCAACGCAGTTGGTTCTGCACCTGGGGGCAGAGTAAATTCTGAGCTCTGACAAAGCGGAGAAGTGAAAAAAAAAATATATATATTTTTTAAGAAACAGAGCAGAGAAGGGAGAGGTAGCTGAGCACGTTGCCTGGGGGTCTCAACTCCCTCCAGCCCCAGGGAGGGGATGGTCAGGCAGAGGAAGCCTCCGACCTTTGGAGAGGGGTGGCTGGCTTCTGGCTGGGTGGGTGGCAGCGGCGGCTAGTTTTTCCTCATCTAAACTCTCACTTTCCTTGGAGTTTGGATTAGGAAGCCAGACAAGTCCCTTTCAGGCTTGCGATCCAGGCACAGGAAAAACGGGGGAGTGGAAGAGGGAAGTGGAAACCTTCCCGTCGTCCCATCTCCACGCCACGTGTCCCAGGGTGCCCCTGCCCCACTCCAGTGTGGAAACTGGGGAACTTGTGGATTTTTTCCAGAAAGTGTCAGCTCCCTTTTGCTAGGCTTCAGCTCCGCTGTACTCCTTTCTCTTCCTGGAAGCCACCTTCCTGCCTCGGGGCCAGGTTCTCGGAGAGACTTCCCCTTCAGCTCCACAGTCTCTTCCTCAAAGAGACTTCTCCTGACCCCTGCTTCTTAGGGCCGGTGGTCAGGGATCTCCGTCAGGTTTTACTCCTTGACAGTATCTCCACCCCCAGCACAGTGCCTGGCCCACGGCACATGCTCACACACATCTGGTTTAAATAAACATTGATGGAACCATCACCCTGCTTTATACTTTCCGGAGCCTTCTGTTGTGGCTATCCAACACCGTCCTGCTTACTTATCTGTTCGCTTGTTTGTTGTCTGTGTCTGCGGATTAGAACGTCCGCCGGGGCAGAGACGTTTCTGTCTGGCTTTCCAGTGTCTACCAAGAGTGCCTGGCATTTAAAGACGCTCGATAAACCTCTGTTTAATGAATGAACAGTGGATCCTGCTTTCACAGATGGACGCTTCCAGGGGTGTGGGGGGAAGCACCCGCCTGTCACAGCTGGGTGTAGAGTCCTCACTGCAGTATCGTTGGAAGAACACAGCTCGACCCAGAACAACCGTCTGAGCCTTGTGCTGTGAGTACATCACGAGGGCTGGCTTTCCTAGTGCAGGGACTCCCTGATGAACTGGAGTGCTTGAGTGCAGAGGGGGTTCTGAATAATGCGGTTTTCTGGTTAAAGGAGGGCTACGTTTTCCTGGTCGTGATTCTAGAATCGTATAGTATAGTAAAGGCGATCAATTAGCTGTCTATTGATCCAGGATCGAGAGCTTGTTTGGGAGTGGTTATGAGCAGGATCAGCTCTGATGGCTCCTGGACGGTGACCGTAGACACGCAGAGCAAACGTATGCAGGTAATTTGGCTTAAGACCCACATGGCACCAGAGATTAAGCTTGGGCTTTACATTTGGGGGGAACAAAATATTGGCTTGTTCTGATTTTGTACTTCCAGCTAAAAAGGAAGTACGAAAAAAAACCCCCACAATGTTCAGTTGAAGATCCGGGCTGGGTTGTGTCTGATCAACAGAGGTTTCATCGCACATTTGGGTTTTGCTTTGATGTCACACAACTTTGGATCAGTAATAGGTGACAAGTGGCATGCACAGGTGACATGGCAGGCGCTACCTTGAGCTGTTTACACTAATGAACTCATTACTTTCAGAACAATCCTATGTAAGTACTTATCTCCCTCCTGCAGGGGAGAAGACTGAGGCTCAGAGAGGTTAGCTGACTCGTCCAAGGTCACACAGCTACAAAGTGGCAGGATCGGAATTTGAATCCAGACTCCAGAACCTACATTATGCTCTTTCGTCTGTGGGGATCAACTTGTCCTGGTTTGCCCAGGACTTTTCTGATTTGGCACTGAAAGTCCCACATCCTGGGAACCCCTCAGCCCCAGGCAACCTGCAATGCTTGGTCACCTTACTTCTGCCTCTCAAAGTCAGCTTTTCAAAGTCAGCTATGCTGTGAGTCATAATGACCTCTAGCCTGTGTGGCCTCCGGTTCACTGATCACTAACAAGACAGGAATTGTGCAAAAGCCCTTGTAAGGCTCTCGCTATTACAGCTAACTGGGGAACATATGGAGAAAATCTGTGGAGAGGGCAAAAACAGAAGCCAAGGAAAATGCTTCCAAGTCAACCATAAGCATTGGCTGAGAGAGAATGGGGTTGGCGCAGAGCTGGCTGTGACCGAGGCAAGGGCGCAATTGGGAATAGTCACAACCATGAAAGTAATGATGGTGACAGGGGTGTTACCTGTAACACTGGCTGGGTGCCACAGCCAGGTTCTGTGCCAGTTACCCTTCCCATGTTAACTCATTTAACCCTAAGCCCAGTCATGTGAGGTGGGCACTATTCCCCCACTTTACAGATGGCAACATGGAGGCTCAGGGAGGGTAAATGAGGTGGACCCTTGCAGCCACAGAAGCAGCTGGCCTTCGGGTGGGCAAGGGACTGTGGACCTCTGCCTGTTCTTGGCTTCCAAAAAATATTTTAAACATTTGAAAAATATATTTATTGATTTTAGAGAGAGAGAAAGGGAGAAATATTGATGTGAGAGACATCAACTGGTTGCCTCCCATTTGTGCCCCAACCTGGGATTGAAGCCCACGACCTAGGTATGTACCCTGATGGGGAATCGAACCGCCAACCTTTTGGTGTGCGGGACAGTGCTCCAACCAACAGAGACACCTGTCTGGGGCTCAAAACTTAAAAAAAAAAAAAAAAGTTTTTGTACTTATAATTTTTCCAAAATCTTTGAGGACAGAATCATTTTTCCAGACCTGTCATCTGCCCAGATTCAAACTGGGAATCAGGATAAGGGACTGAGCGCCCGTCAGCCCATCGTCCCTTTCACTCACCGAAAAGGCCACCTTCCTACAATCAGTAAACTTGAATGGGCAGAACTTGCCATACACCCCTGTTTTTTCTGAGTTGGCGAGAGTCGGGCATCTGTTCCCTGACTTAGCCGGACGATGGGATGGTAACTAGTGACTGACTGATGACAGGGAAGGAGTGACCTGTTAGAAGGCGAGGTGCTCCCGGAGCAGCTGTTAGGGTGTCTGTGCCTGGGCCCCTCTGGAAGGACCGCTGTTTCACTTTGTCACCGTGGTGTGTCATTTTTCTGTCACCCCCAAGGGTTCACAATTAGTTTTTATTTGTCCTGGTCCTTCACACATGGCACCCTTCCTGGTGTCCTGCAAAAATCTTTCCTTTTAAAATAGTACTGTGGGCCCTGGCTGGTGTGGCTCAGTGGATTGAGCACCGGCCTGCGGACCAAAGGGTCACCAGTTTGATTCCCAGTCGGCGCATGCCTGGGTTGCAGGCCAGGTCCCCTGCAGGGGGTGCGCAAGAGGCAACCACACATCGATATTTCTTTCCCTCTTTCTCCCTCCCTTCCCTTCTCTCTAAAAACAAATAAATAAAATATTTAAAAATAGTACCGTGTAATAAGGAGAAAAGATCTCTTTAGAACCAGGTGAGCTAGGAAGGACTTTTTATTTTGTTCTGCACAAGGAGCGGGCCTAATCTGCCAGAAACCCTGCAGGGCTACCCGTGATTCTGCTGTCAGAGAGAATACACTAAAAAAAAAATGGGAGGGGGGTAGGTTTTTGTTTTATTTCTTCTTACCACTTGCTTAAGAAAACACCAACAAACAAACTGCGATTTCATGGATTTATGAAGTATGATTAGTAAATGAAGTTGAAAGGGAGGGTAGCTATCTGCATGCACCTAAAAAACTGCTAAAATGCACACACATGAAACCTACCACCTTAACTATTTTTAAGTGTATAGTTCAGTGGCATGACGTGCATTCACGGTGCTGTGCTCTCTTGCAAAACGGAAACTCTGCAGTCGTTAAACAATAACATTCTGTCTCAGGCCCTCCTCAATTTCTTCTGACAGTACATTTTAGGAAGGTCAAAAAGTACACTAAAAATGTGGACTTGTCTCCCTTAAAAGACCCAGGTCTGCGCTCAGCACTGTTTCTAGGAAGCAATGCTTATACAACCACGTGAATCATTCACCTGTAATGAGGTCAAATCATAGAACATTTCCTCCTTACCACTGTGGGCCAGAGGGGACCTTGGAATCACAATTCACTAAAGCCTATTGAGTTCAAGGGCAGGTGCACTGGGTAGTTAATGGTCCGTGCAATAGTCAGATGGGACAGATGCTGGGATGACATCATCCCAGAGAGACTGAGGGAGATAATTTTTAAAAAATAATTAAAAAAAATTAAAAACGGTAGATGCTCCCTTGTAAAAATGTTAAACTGCAGCCCTGGCTGGTGTGGCTGGCTCTGTGGGTTGAGTGCCGGCCTGCGAACCGAAAGGCCGCCAGCTTGACTCCCAGTCAGGGCACATGCCTCGGTTGATAAGTTCTTAAAAACAAGAATTAAAAATTGGATGGCCACTGCCAAATACTGAAAGAGAAAAATTTAAGACAATTGCTGACCTCTTGAGAAGCTGACTCCGAGCTCCCCGCCCAGGCAGTCAGTGAGGACCATCCAACGGACCAGAGGGCCTGGTGCCCCCAGGGCCCGCGTCCACTGTGGCCGGAGCACTTCTCGCCTCACCCGCTTTACAAACGGTCAGCTTGGCCTTCTGATTTGGAAATCAGTTACTTGGGTGGGCATCGATAAATTCCGTGCACACCGCTCACCATCCTCAGGGGACTAGTGCGATTTACAATCCGGTTTCTTCACATGAAGTTTCAGGTGACCCACCAAGGGTTAGCTGTTCTAAGAGTCCCCTGTTTGAAAACACTTTCTAATACCTGTCCCCTCTCCCAACACCTACTCTCGGTAGAGGTTTTTTGAATGCCTATTCAATGAATAAACAACCACAGTGTGATTGAACTCTCCTGTGGATTATAAACACTCTGAGGGCACATTTCCAAGGGCTAAAAGCTGCCAGCCCAAACCCACACCTGGCACTTGGGCCTGCACCCTCAGCCGTCCACTGGACTGCTGGCTCAAAGGACCACCTGAGGCCTGGGATAAGTCTGAGTTCTCATTTTCCCCAAGGCCCAGGGGTGCCCCATGCTGATCCTGGCTGATCTTGCAGAGACAGCCCCAAGGAGTAAAGCCTCTCCCCTTGGGGATTATCCCATTCATTTCTTCGGGACTGAGTCTGGCTGGAATCTAGCCAGGAATCTAGCCAGGAATCTGATCGTCCAAGGCAGATTTGAGGAAGAGATTCACATCCAGCTGATTCAGCCCGCCCGGGGAACAGAAGCATCTGTCAGGTGCAGGGGGCGTTGGAGGCAGGGCCTCTCAGGAGCTGCAGGAAGAGTTTCTGCAACTTCAGCTGGAAGAGATTCCCTGAGTGACAGCAGTGCTTCCACCCCCATTTAAATTTTGATCTATTTTCTGCATGCGATTTCTGAACTGATAGTCTTCTGGTGATGAAGGAATAAAACAATGACAGACCTCAATCATCTTCATATGCTCAGTGGAAGAAGTACCTTTAAAAACACACACACACACACAACTGTTGGCATGGCCTACTAAGAGAAGAGTAGGGTAGCCCTGGCTGGCATGGTTCAGTGGACTGAGCGCTGGCCTGCAAACCGAGAGGTCGCTGGTTCGACACCCAGCGAAGGCGTATGTGGACCCGGGCTGCAGGCCAGGTCCCTGGTTGGTGGCATGCAAAAGGCAAGTGATCGATATTTTTTTTCCCTTTCTTTCTCCCTCCCTTCCCTTCTCTCTAAAAAATAATAATAATAATAATAATAATAATAAAGCCTTAAAAAAAAAGAGCAGGGTTTTCACCACCACAGAAAATGTCCTCCTGTCTTCTTGAATTAGCTTCATGATGGCAGCAGAAAAGAGATTGGGATTGCGTGTCTTACCCATGAATCATTCACTAGTTCCTAAGGTAATCATCCTGTTTTTCTTGAGAGTTTGTTTTTATGAAGCCACAGATTTCTGAAACAGCTTGTTTAAGTAGCAAGACCTTTCTCCTTTTTTCTTTTAATTGTATTTTACTGATTATGCTATTAGTTGTCCTGATGTTTTCCCCGTTGCCCCCCTCCACCCAGCGCCCCCCCACTCCCTCAGGCAATCCCCCCACCCTTGTTCTTGTGCATGGGTCACAGAGTAGCCAGACCTTTCAATGCTAGAAGATCTCATTGTTTCCAGGGCCAGTGAACATTTATTTGAAGAGCATTCTACAGGACTGGGGGGCACGAGAAGTGACTCTCTCGCTGCGGGGAACCGAGGCCTGTGGACGTGTAATGTGTGAATTCATGCAGGGGTCGGAATTGCCCAGTTTCAGACACAGCTTATGCAGTGAAGTGCAGGGCAAGACAATTCAAGTGTAAGTGCCTCTTCTGTCTCTTATTAACTGTGTCACATTGGACAAGTCACTTCATGCCCCTGGGCCACACATGCTCATTCATCAGATGGCCACCGAGCATAGGTAGCACATGTGAAGAACGAGTGAGTGGGTTTGCTGAGCACCCACTCTGCTCCTGGCGCTGTGGTAGGTGCCTTCACAATCTTCTTCTTTGTGACGTGTAGGTAATCCTGCACCTGCTCTCTGTCCCTGCAGGGATTCCACGAGGCTCAGAACAAGATAATGTGTGGAAAAGTACTCGGGAAGCTGCAAACAGTGTATAACCATGTGAAGGCCTGCTACCTTTGCCTTTAATTCAGATTTTCCACTTCCTCTATTTTCTTCGCCCGTCCTTCTAAGTCTGTGTGAGTTTGCTGGGTGTGGCTCCATGGGGCTGATTATTCACCATGTCACCCGAATCCAGTACAGACACATAGCTGGGAGTGTAGCATTTCCTTCCAAACCCATACCCTTAGGTGCAGGTGTCATCTTGAAATGTAAAACGCAGAACACCAGTTTCCCACATGCAGTGGTTAGATTAAGGCTGAATATGTGTGTGAATCACATGAAGTGGGAGGGCAGGGTTTGGTGACTTGGTGCTGTTCATTCCCATTTGGTCAGAGACAAGATCTGAGCAAGGAGGTGACCTTGATCTCCTGCAGCGAAAAGAGCACGGGCTGAGGAGTTAGGCCCTCCAAACCAGACCTCTTTGCTCTTTGTATAAAGATGCTTGATTGGGCTTAGGCGAAAAGGGGGATCTGGTGGAAGGATCCTAAGGCATCTAGATTTGGGGGTAACTGAACTCAGAGACTTAAATGCCCCCCAGGATACTCTCTCCTGTCTGTCCGCCACCCCATGTATTGGCTTTATGCATTCCGTTCAGCTTTCTTCCCAGAGGAGGTCATAACTTCTGGTAACCCTTGTGTCTTATGGGTCATAACTTTACCATTAGAGAAGCCCTTGTTTCTCCCCTCCATTCCAATTTCAAAAATCCTTGGAGAAGAAGTCTGATTGACTTGGCTTGGGTCACAAGTCTGGTCCTGGACCAATCAACTGTGGCAAGGAGTGGGAGTGGCCTTCACATTACAGAGATATAAAGCATTTCCAGAGATTGGGGAATTGATTATGAGTCTGGAAGCTAACCCACTTAGATAGTTAGTTTGCCTCTCTGAGCCTCAGTTTTCTCATATGTAAAATGGGATGAATGATATCATCTAACACCACAATAAGGTATACAGCTCTCACATTTTGACACTTTTCATCTCACCCTTAGATTTAGCTAGTAGTGGGGGCTGAGAAATAATTTTAACTTATGAATACAAAGAAATTTGGTGACATGCAATATCTATTTCACATATCAAACCTGTGTAAAGCCGTTACTTTTAAACCTAATTTCCTAGGCAAGACCTAAGTTCTGGAATTCAGTGTCTAATTAAATAATATCTTTAAAAATGGTAAATGATAAATGAAACTGTGAATATTTAAAAGTGTAGATTGATCTGAAGAGTATTATTACAGAACTCACAAAAAGACAAAAAACACTAGTGTAGGCATAAAGCAAAATAATTGCATGTGAAATCTTTTTGTTTTATGTAAACCAGATCTATCTATCTATCTATTTATTTATACAGGGATTGACTCTTTAAAAAAAAAGATTTTATTTATTTATTTTTAGAGAGAGGGAAAGGGAGGGAGAAAGAAAGGCAGAGAAACATCGATGTGTGGCTGGCTCTCATGTGAACCCCATTGGGGACCTGGCCCGCAACCTAGGTATGTGCCCTGACTGGGAATCGAACCCGTGACCTTTTGGTTTGCAGCCTGTGCTCAATCCACGGAGCTATACCAGCCAGGGCTCAGATTTAAAACTAATAAAGGGAAAGGTAACATGTAGAAAATTATAAGGAACAGTTTTTTGATAAACCAGAAAGCTTACAACTATAATAAATAAATACATTAATAATACATGTCATTATACTTGCAACTGATAATATAGAATAGTATGTGCAATTAATAAGTCTTTCTTTTCTATTTGTAGAAGTAGCTGGATGACACCCAAAGAGCACGTTCCCTGTGCTCTGGAGGAAGAAGGGTCTCTTTGTGAGCAGGGGTGACAGTAACCTGAGCACCGTCTCCTACGAGGCCAAGGGGACGGTTTCTTGATCACAAACCCAGTTGGAATTTACAGGTAGTTGTGAGTGACTAGTTCCGGCCAAGGCAATTGGGGGCAATATGGCTCTTAGGAAGAGTTGAGAAACAGAGTCCAAGGCTTAAACCAACCCTGCTCAAATTTGCTTTCAAAAAGCAGCAAAACTTGGAGGCCCATCACTTGGGGCCTAGCCCTGCTGCCTTCCTCCCCACTTCCCTGTATGTTGTAGTTCCCACTTGCTCCCTAGGGTCAGGATGACAATGACTAAAGCATATAGCCATATGCCTAGGTAGGTACACAATATATTCTGAGTCTCTTTTTTTCTTATGGCTTAAAATTCTTTTTTAAAAATTGTGGCCCGGGCTGGCGTGGCTCAGTGGGTTGAGTGCTGGCTTGTAAACAGAAAGGTCACTGGTTCAATTCCCAGTCAGGGTACAAGCCTGGGTTATGGGCCAGGTCCTCAGTAGGGGATGTGTGAGAGGCAACCGATCAATATTTCTCTTGCACACAGATGTTTCTCTCCCTCTCTTTCTCCCTCACTTCCCTTCTAGCTGAAAAAAATAAAATCTTTTAAAAATATTGTGGGCACAATGCTGGGGAACCCCAGTATCTAAGGAAGCCCTTTTCCTTGTGCCTTGTCAAATAGGACAAGTATGTTCTATTTTCTTGTTCTTAGTTTCCTCCTATGTCATGGAAATCAATTCACTATTTTATTAAATATGGTCATAATGTTAAAAAGATCATGTGCTCATAGACAAAGTTGGCTACAGACATACGATTTTCCGAGCAGGCCACACAGCTCAGATATCGACCGTGGTAACCACTGATTTGTTTAAAACCTGCCCAGAGGACCCCACGGTGATTCTCAATTTGAAAACTATCTCAGTATCCTAAATGCTTGCTGGCCCGTGAAGACTCAGGCAGGCTAGGGCATGTCCGGGTGAAGATTCACATCTAGTTCACAAAAATTCATAAAATGCTTGCATTTTATCTTGCATTACGCAGCCACATGGATATAATTATAGTGCAGGGTATGTCAAAGGCTCAAAATAGCAGAAGACTGATTTAAATTGTAGTTTAGAATTTCTCAAATCACTGCCTTTTCCGAAGAAGTCTGTGTCCTCCAATGAAAAAATCAGGAAGCATAGGTTATCACCCGTATGCGCTGTCGGCATCCTATAGCAGAGCATTTCTAACGAGCCACGTGGCCTTGGCACGCTGCTTGATTTCTTCACCTTGAAAAACATTTCTGTACCCACCACATGCAAGGCTTTGGGATGGACTTCTGAGGGATGACTCAGCCATGCCTTTAGGGAAAGGGGTATGCTGAGTAGGGACTTTCAGTAGAAGTTAAGTACAGAATCTGCAGTAATTCTGGAGGCTTAGGGCATACTTAGGAGGATAGATTAGCAGGCAGTTTGATTTAAGTTCATGCAAAAGGTCGGGGAGTTGGGGGGAACCAAGGTTGTTGGGGAGCTATTGATTAGATACAGGTAGAATAAGGGGGGCAGGCGTCACAGGAGCCTGGGTGGCTTGAAGATGTCTCTTAAGCAGCATTAAGGAACACAGCAGGGAGAGTTAGTGTGGAAAAAAGAATGACGATTTTGGTTTTAAATATGTTAAATTTAAGCCCTGGCTGGTGTGGCTCAGTGGATTGAGTGCCAGCCTTCGAACCAAAAGGGGTCACCAGTTCGATTCCCAGTCAGGGCACATGCCTGGGTTGATGGCCAGGTCCCCAGTAGGGGGTACATGAGAGGCAACCACACACTGAAGTTTCTCTCCCTTGCTTTCTCCCTCCCTACCCCTCTGTCTAAAAATAAATAAATAAAATCTTTTAAAAAGGTAAATATACTCAGTTTAAGATCCTAGCTGGATATCCAGCTGGAGCTTCTAGTAGGTAACTGAAATGTGGGATTAGAGCTTGGAACAGGTTCAGGGGCTGGAGATATAGATCTGAGAGTTGTTAGAAATGATAGTTGAACTTGATCGGCTCTGTATTGATTAGGAGTAGATTCAGCTGATAGAATAGTGGCACCCAAACAAGACAGAAGGGCATTTCTCTCTCTGTCACATGATAATTCAGGAGTAAACAGTGTAGAGCTGGTACGGTGGCTCTTTGGGGTCCGAGACTTAGGGTTCTTCCATCTTTCTTTGTGCTCCAGCAACCCCAAGGTCATGACCTTGTTCATATGGTCCCAGATGACTCAACATTACCACGTGTGTACCTCCAACCGGTGGGAAGTGGGGAAACGGGAAGAAGACGTAAGCTGAAAGTATTATAGGACCAGAACCCTGGTCGTTAACTAGGCACACGGCTGCCCAAAATAAAGGTTACATCTGTTGTCTCCTTGGCAGATAATGGCCAATCAATGGGAAGTGAGCTGAAGACATGTGAGCAACTTCTAGGTTCACTTTATAAACACGTTTTGAATATCATTGCGTCCTTGCATACAGAGCCAGAGAGCGCGGTCTTGTGAAAGCCAATAAGGGGGAGGGGTCTTAGAAAGGAGGGGTTTCCCAGTGCTACTGACGGGTCAAGGACAGTGAGGGCCCAAGACCTTAAAACAGGGACCCTCACCCATGATGATTTTGTTTCCCAGGAGATATCCGGTAATCTCTGGAGACATTTTTGGCATTTGGGACAACTAGGGGGAGGAAATGCTATTGGCATCTAGTAGGTAGAGGCTGGGGATGCTGTTAAACACCCTGCAGTGCATTAGGACAACCTCCAACAACAAAAAATAATCCCACCCCGAAATATCCATATGCTGAGGTTGATAAACCTTGCATTAGGGCAGCGATTCTCAGCCACTGCGCTGCAACAGGCATGCTGCAAGAATTTTTAAAAATTGCAATACCTGACTGACTTACTCAGGGCCACTGACCTCTCTTCCTTTAGACTGTCAAATTAAAAAGTGACAACAGCCAACACAACAATAGCTGTCTGGTGGGAATGCCCTGTCTTACGTAGGTCATATAATAGAGTTGCATCTTATTGGTCACATTGCATAATAAGGTTGCATCTGATTGGTTAATTTTGGTACCAGAAATCCTTATATACAAGTATAGGCACCTGATTTTTCTTTCTTTATTATTTTTTTTTGGTGTTAAGTTTTATAACCTTTTTAAAGATAAATTTTGGATATTCACCCCTTAGACTGATGGAACCTTGTATCTCCCTTATCAGGAAAATGGTGAGAATGCCTTGTTTGTGAAGGGTGTATTTACATTATAATGCTCCTGTTGTTGTTTTATCAAGTTTATTTGGGGGTAGAGAGCCGTGGGTGGATGCGGAAGAGACCAAGGGGTGGGCTGGGCTGTTCTAACAGTACGGATCTGGCTCCAAACCACCTTCACTCCTCCCTGTAGCTTCCTCCGACAGAGCACCGACCTTCTCAGACTGATGCACCCTGGCTTCCTACCGGGTTCTCTCAATCCGGGCGCCAGCAGGAGATCAGAAGACTAGAAGAACACAGGGGCATTTTCATATTTTTGGATTCCTGTCAGTGCCCACAGTGGCCGTGGCAGTGACATCGAGGTGGGCTGACGTGGGCCATGGGCTCGTGCTTAGGCACCTGGGTTCTAAAAGCAGGAGTGAGTGTGAGCCTGCCGAAAGCAGAGACTCGCGTGTCCACGTGCCTGGTCCAGGGCGGAACTCAGAGCACAGTGCGCTTGAGGGTGTTTCGTTCTGTTGTGTGTTTGGTAAAAAAGGCACAACAGCATTTACCGTCTTAACCATTTGTAAAGTGTACGGTTCAGTCGTGTTAAATATATTCATGCTGTTAAACAGATCTCCAGAACTTTCATCTTGCAAGTCTGGAATTCTATAACCATTAGATAGCAACTCCTCCCAGCCCCTGGTAACTCTTATCATTCCACTTCCTGTTTCTATGAATTTGACTACTTTAGATAAGTAGGCACGTGATTTTTAAAAAATTTGCATATGGTAATTGTAGAATTTCACAGTTGAAAAAAAAAATCGTAGAAATAATCTAGCCCAAGGTGGCAACTGCTTTTTTAAAAAGTCACTTTGGAGCAAAAGGGTAAGTTTATTATTATTATTATTATGTAAATCAATAATAAAAAGCATACTTTTTTGTCAGGTCAGCAAAAAATATATTTTCTGCATGCCGCAGAATTTTAGCAATTTGCTTATGCGTGCCATAAGATGAAAAAGGTTTAAAATCGCTGCCTCACGGGATTAGGGTGGCATTTCCCAAATTTGCTGCACATCAGCGTTGCCTGGGGAGCTTTTAAAAATCTTTCTGCCCAGTTCACACCTAGACTAATTAACTCAGGATCTCTCAGAGAGTTTGGTTCCATTATCTCTTAAATCTCTTCCAACATTAAGACTTTGTGAGAAATCTGAGTGATTAAATACTGCATTTAAATTCAAATTTTCACGGAGCTGACAGCGTGACCCCCATCAATCCTCGTTACACGGGAGTCGCATTAGGTCCAAGTCCATGGAGGTAAAACAGAATGGGGGTTTCTGCCTGGGCTCAGTGGCGAGAATGATCCATTGATATCGGATCTCTAAATCCTTCAGAATTGTTGTATATGCTCTGTTTACACCAATATTTGAGAGTAGGCTTGGGAGTTAGGAGAGATCCTTCTGAGTCACGTACGAGTAAATATATGACTAAGAAGAAAAAAATATCTTTGCCGCACACATACCCATGTGACAGAGGGTTACTCTCACTTCCCCTTTTCTCCTCCCTCAGCCAGCTGGCGATAAACGAGGGTGAAATGGTGATGTCGTGGAACAAATGACTTTGTTTGAAAGGCAAAACCACAGGCTGGGGTTTATGGGGGGACACAGATGGGGCACTACTGAAGGGCAGAGGAGGCGCTGGTGAGGGGATGCTTTTGGTCATTACGGAGCCAGGCAGGGAGCAGGGGCCCCTGAACGCTGCCTCTTTCTGCTGGGCTCCGAAAGCAGGAGCTTGGCTCTCTAATTGCCCCATATGCTGGTATTATTTAGTGGCTCAGCTGGGTGGAGTGAACTCTAGCAAGGGATGGATTCACTTTTAGTTACCTCGCCAGATTGCTAATTTTCACTCTAGAAGCATAAATCACCATAATTACCGTCATCCAAGATAAGGAGGCACCAGGGCAGCAGCTATGGTCATCACTGAAGCCTTCCTACCTGGGGCTCAGCGCCTGGAGAGCCAGGAAGGAGCCCCACGGAGTTGCTCTGCCCGGCACTCTCAGATCTGGGATGGAGGGATGCTCGGCTCAGAAATAGAATGTTAGTCCTTCTTTTCTGTGGTTTGTTCGCAACACACTTCTTGGTTTGGCTTGTTCTTTCCATCTTTCCTGAGGAAAGCCTTAAAAGTTCCTGAAGGGCTGCTCTGTTGGTGGGGTAGCTACTCTCTGTCTCACTGCTGCACTAATAAATCCTTTCACTTTAAACTCTAAACAAAACAAAACAAAACACATTTCTAAAGAATGACCTCAAAGAGAAACCAGAGGGTACAAAAATACCCCATTCCCAGAGGTGGGGCTAGATGAGAGAGGAAGGGAGGGAAAAACATGGATTCAAGAGAGAAGCATCAATCCATTGCCTCCCATGTGCACCCCAACCAGGGATTGAACCCACCACCTACGTATGTGCCCTGACCAGGGGTCAAACCAGCAACCTTTTGGTGGTGCACGGGAATGACACTCCAACCAACTGGGCCACATGGCCAGGACTTTCCAGACATTTTAATGACAGTCCTTAAAATGAGACAGAGAGGAGGAACTTGACTGGGACATACCCACGCATGCAAAGAGGAAGAAGAAGGAAGAGGAGGGGGAGAAGAAAAAGAAAAAAGAATAAAAAAGCTAGTTGTGGGAGGACATTTTTGCCCTACTACTGAAAAGCTTTAGAGAATTTAGAGCCCAAAGCATCCATTATTACTCATGGCAGGTTGATGGCTTAAGAAGAAAGGGAATTTTAGGTCAGGGACATTTCGTGCAAAATTGAAGCTGTGCTTGGGCTTTAGAAGATAAGGCAGACAAATAATGGATTTCAACAAGAGGAACTGGCCTGTGAAATGACCCTCACCCCCTCCCCCTCCTTGTAGCTGCCCCAGGGAACAGACCTGATTTGTGTTTTTGTCTTGCAGTCACCGGCCCTTGAGGCGACAGAGTGGTCAGAGGTATAAGCACAGCTCTGGGGCCTGCTAGGAGTATGGCCTTCGGAGCATTCTGGTTCTCTCTTGATGGTTTTCCGTTGCCTTTTAGGTCCCTACTGATCCTTTCCAGAATTTGCCGCAATGTCTAGGCATACAGTAGATGTTCAATGTGTGTTTGATGAATTGGTTCAGACTGGAGATGCATTTGGAGGAAAAAACAAAGAGTGGGAAAGAAGGAATGTTCCACCACTTTGCTTTCCCTGGGCTTCTGTCCCTATCAAGCAAGGGACTCAGAAGAGAGGGCTCAGGACATCGTGTCTGCAGGTTAGTCCCCAGGCTCTCCAGTTGGCTCAGGGCCCCAGTGGAGCAGTGAAAAGGGGGCGTTTCTGCACCCTCCCCTCCCCCCGCCGAAGCCTCTCTTTATTAACAACAAGCACAGTTAAGTGGCAGTTGCACATTTAGGAGTAAACCATTCTAATGTTGCCTTCCAGAGCACAAGTATTTCCCCTCGGATCTCAAGTGTTACACCCGCAGAGAAAGCCAGGGCTGTCTTGCTTGCAGCAAAACCATTTTGTTTGGTGACAGGAAGTCCTGTGATTTTTCTCACCAGCTTCCGTGAGGATATCACCTTTCAGCTACACACACTTAGATTATTTCTGCCCTCCCCTATCCAATCCTAGGCTGCTAAGAGTTCCAGTACATTTCTCGCCCATACCTACCTCTCAAGCTCTTACCCAACAGTCCACAGCTAGAAGCAGTCTCTAGGACAGAGCAGAAATAATGCAAGAATTGTGGTTAGGGCTGAACATGTGTATCAGTCTGGAAAGAAGCATAAAAACAAGGTGCTTGTTACTACAAGGAGGTTGGAGGTATATAAGTTCTTATCCATCACGGGTGGTGGTGTGGTTAGTGACTAAGCATAGACTATTTGTTATAGTGGCTAAGCATAGACTATTTGAGATTGATGCTTCTCTCTTGCATAGACTATATATATATAGACATATATATATTTGTGTGTGTGTGTGTGAAGGTAAATTATTTACTGGGAACTGTCAATGGCTGTGTTAAAAGAGCCACATGAAGGCTATCCAAGGAGGGTCATATACTAATAACAGGCAGTTAATGATATCTGGTGTAATTTTTAAAAATATGATATCCAAAGGACAATGAGAATGCATTTAAGTCAGCATCTTTTTTTAATAATTAAAATTTTTAGAAAATATTCTGTTTATTTATTTTTAGAGCAAGGGGAGGTGAGGGAAAAAGAGAGGGAGAGAAGCACCTATCAGTCACCCCTCACATGGACCAAACCCACAACCCAGGCGTGTGCCCTGACCAGGCATCGAACCTGCAATCTTTCAATTTCCAGGGCGACACCCAACCGACTGAGCCACACCAGTCAGGGCAATGACTCAGCATCTTTTCTGGGGAGAGAGAGCAGTGTTGACGTAAAAGACATCCAAACCTGTAGAGAACTGTTATGAGTTTATTTGAGCCCAGACTGACAGTTGCCAGGAAACAAGATCTCAAAGTCTCTGGAGAATGACAGTTCAGCTTCTTTTATGCATTTTAAATTGAGGAAGATCGCAAGAAGGTGGGAGAAATGAAGGCAGGGATTGGATTAAAGGATTATGTGCTCTCCAGAGAGTGCATGCCTTTGAGGGATATTCTGGCATTTCAAAGGTGTGTTAACCTAGATGCATAGGAACATTGGAGAGGGCTGGTTTAAAAACCTGTGGTTAGAGAAATTATAGGCCGGGGGCATGACAACCCACTATAACCTGCCCAGTT
Organism: Tonatia bakeri; assembly: GCA_004024845.1. Classification (NCBI taxonomy): domain Eukaryota; kingdom Metazoa; phylum Chordata; class Mammalia; order Chiroptera; family Phyllostomidae; genus Tonatia; species Tonatia bakeri. The sequence continues at coordinate 35,180 of PVIA01012336.1, forward strand.
AGGAATTCATAATTTATTACAGTACCCTGGTGGGATTCTATGTGCATCTGTGTTTAGGCTGTCCAGTTACCAGTACCTATGTATTTATTTGTTTTCCTTCAGTTTCAAAAGAAATTCCATGGTGTTACAAATTCACTTTGGAAAACATGCAGTTAATGGCATATGTAAATAAAATGTAATACATGTTCTGTTAATATTTACTACTGAGATAAATATTCAATAATTTCTGAATAATTAGAAAATTTCTTATAGTCTTATACTGTTAATCTTACTACATGTTAGGGTTCTATAGCCTTTTTTTCTTCTTCCCACAGAGCTTTTATTTTTTTAATTCTTAAAAAGATTTTATTTTTCCTGGCTGATGTGGCCCAGTGGATTGAGTGCCAGCCTGCTAACCAAAGAGTCAACAGTTCAATTCCCATTCAGGGCACATGCCTGGGTTGCAGGCCAGGTCCCCAGTGGCGGGCACAGGAGAGGCAACCACACTCTGATGTTTCTCTCCTTCTCTTTTTCCCTCCTTTCCCCTCTGTCTCAAGTTAAATAAAAATAAGAAGAATTATTTTAAATAAAATATCTTTTATTCAAAGAATATTTTAAAAATCTTTTAAATAAAATTTTTTAAAAATTTATTTTTATTTATTTTTAGAGAGAGGAGAAGGAAGAAAGAGAGGGAGAGAAACATTGAGGTGCTAGAGAAACATCAGTTGGTCACCTCTTGTCTCCAACCAGGGACCTGGCCCACAACCCAGGCATGTGCCCTGGCTGGGAATCAAACTGACCAACTTTCAGTTTGCAAGCCAGCACTCAATCCACTGAGCCACACCAGCCAGGGTGCCACAGGGCTTTTAAAATAAAACAAATGCCAGCATTTTTCCCCTTCCAGTTGCATATTAGAGGAAAGCAGAATATTAATATAATTTTTTTTCAAGGTAAAGAAGCACAAAGAAAGGAAGTCAAACGGCATAAGCCTCCGATAGTCTAACTCCAAACTGGCAAGTTGAGTGTGGAATCACGTGCAGGATTTTCCATCCTATTCACTGGAAAAGGAGGAAGAGAAAGGGGAGGTGTGGGAAGAGCTCAGAGGGTACAGTACTAACCCTTCAGGAACCTAGAAACGTGGGGGTCTTGGAGGCCGTCAAAACTCTGCTTCAGGGTTTTCTCCTGTTGAAGTTTAGTGAATGGTGAAAGGCAGGATGAACAAGAGTCCGAAAGCGCAGCTGCACAGTGTGGCCTGAAGCTAAAAAGCAAAAGGGTTGGATTTCCTCCCTTTTGACTGATTACAAGACCACTCGATTTGGGGTGCCTCCGCTTGCTGGTTTCATCACACAGAGCAGCGCGATGTGGGACAGTCCTTATCTCTCCCCAGAGTTATTGCAAAGGGAAAGGGGACCCGAAGGAGAGGTTGGGGGACCTGAGCTTATGACGTTGGGTTCACAGCATAGCAGATATTTGGGGGACAAGTTCTGAAAGGACTGAGGGTATTAGCATCATTGGCATGAGGAAAGTCAGGCCTTGAGGAGTGGTTTTTACAAGAGAAACCAGGTGGCATACTGGGGACTCAGACTGAAGGGACCTGCGGTGGACAAGCGTTACAGTGACTATTGTCTTGGTCTTGGGATTGGCAGTAAGTGTGTCAGGCTCCTCGCATAACTCTCATTTGGTCATCACCCAAACCCAGTCAGGGCGATTTTATCCCAGTTTTCAGAAGAGGAAACTAAGGCCCGGGAGATTAATTTGACCAAGATCATTCAACTAGATAGTGGGTGTCAGTTTCCCCACCTGTGAAATGAGTTAATAACAGAACTAGGCTCCGTTGCCTGCTGGTTTATTATAAAGTCGCTTGAGATAGTCCTGAGTCACGAAGAGGCAAATCCCTGGGAATATAGGGATCTGTATTGTAAAGCAACTTTTGCTTTCTCCCCGAGTTTGGGTTCCCTTTTCAAGAGTTCTAAAGCGCAGGCGCAGGCGGGTCCCCACCGCTCCCTGATGCCCTTTGCGCAGGCCACGGCCGCCCTCTGCCGACGCAGGGCGGGAGCGCGCTGAGTGGACTTTTCCGGGCGCGAGAGGCCGCCAGAAACACGCTGGCCTGTAGAGGGCGCCAGCTGTGGGCAGCGTAACCCACTCGGCCGTTCCTTCCTTAAGCACTTCCGTTCTGATCTCTATTGTTATCCGGTGATCTCACGAGAAGTTCTCCGTGTTTTCAATTTACCGTAAACAAAAGGAATGTACGCCGACCCGGAAGTGGAAGTGGGGGCCAGGCAGTAGGAGCCCCGAAAGCCGTAGCCATGGCGGTGGCTGTGGCCATGGCAGGGGCCGTCGCCGGGACGGAGATAGGCCCGGCGGAAGAACTCGCCAAACTCGAGTATCTGTCTCTGGTGTCGAAGGTTTGCACCGAGCTGGATAACCACTTGGGGATCAACGACAAGGATCTGGGTGAGCTCGGGGAAGTTCCTGCGTTCTCGGGGTGGGCTTCGAGGCAAGCGGAAGGAGAAATGGGGTTGAGGGGCTGAGTGTGTTTGTCCGAATGAGTCTTTCTCCGTCTCAGAGACGTGGGCAGAGGGAACCTCCGCCTGAGAGCCCTCCAGGCCGAGCTGTCGGTGAAAGAACGGCCATCGCTGCTTGCTCTTGTTTTTCAGCTTCTGTAACTCCAGATAACTAAACAGAGTTAACAACAATAACAGCAGCCGCGTAATGGTGATGATGATGGTGGTAGACATTACCCTCCTTGCCTCAGCTGCTTGTTGAGTAACTTTAATTCAAAGTAATCGGTATACCATTGTGGGGTACCTTGGGGCGGCCTGCCCTGCGCCCCGACAGTGCCTGCCTGTGAGGGATGCCGTGCAGATAGTGGGATAATCCGTGTGAAGCATGAGCATAGTTCCTGCCATGTAGTACATGGTGAAAAGGTCTTGACCGTCGGCACTGTTGTTACTAACTTATGTCCCATGTAGCCTGATGGCTTTTGGCCTTCACTTATTGTCATCAAGAAGGCAAAGGCAGATTTCAGCATGGAAATAGTATGATCGGGAGTTCCGGCCAAGATGGAGGCATAGGCAGTCGCACTGTGCTTCCTCGCACAACCAAGACTGAAAACAACAAAGATTGAGAAACAATTAACAACCAGAACAGAGGGAAATTAATTGAACAGAAGTCGGGCTCCAGTACATCCAGACCGGTAAGGAGCGGCGGAGTCGGGAGGCCTGCGAAGTGGGGTCGAGAGGCGC
>PVIA01012337.1:0-38401 GCA_004024845.1 Tonatia bakeri
GAATGTCTCCTTTTGGAGAAACTCCAGGCTTCAGACTCCAGAACAATTCACTCAATTTTAAGGAACTAATAACTCCCAGGGAAATGTCAACTTTGTATACGGAAGCCCAGATAAGAGGCTCAGAAGTTTAGGATTAGGCCTTGGCATTGTTACCAGCAACACAACCTTGGAAACAGCCCAGGGAGCTTTATGAGGAGCCAGCCCTAGCTCCTGGGACATGCTGCAGTCCTTGGGAAGAATAGGAACGGGGAAGGGTAAAGCAGAATACATTGTTCAATGAGATTGCTTCAGAACAGTAAGTGCTAGAATTCATTTACATAAAAAAGAATCTGTTTTCCTCTCACCCACAAATGCAGAGAACACACCTGCAAGCTCCCGCGTCTGCCAACAGTGCTCTCAGAGGGAATGCCTCAGGGCAAGGGGGACGTTTTACAGCACTCTCTGCATTTTTATACCGTGAGCAGACGTTACTCTCACGATGTCAAAAAATCCGTTGAAAAAAAAAGCCACCAGGACAATTCACTCCAGTCCCCCAACTTACAGTCCCTGACTCAGTTTGGTCAACAGGACTCACACTATCTACCGGACCTGTGTGTAGGTGTGTACCCCTTTTTCTACCTCACTGTGGGCACAGAGGAGGAAGATAGATCTTAATCAGATCCTGTGAGCACAAAGGCTCCGGTGGTGATGCCTCTCCCTTGGAGGGTTTTTCTGCTTGAGTTTTTGATCAGACAAGATGGGGCGTGTTCAGGGTGTATGGTTCAGGGTGGTATGGCCATAGACTGCTTGAGCTTTTGCTGTTGGGGTCTCCTCACACAGCCTACCAAGGGAGCTACAGCTGCCACACTTCTGGCTTGTGTTATCCAAAGGACACTTTGTTTTTATTCTTTGAATCGTTCCTTAGCATCATGTGGGTGTGCCTTTTCCCATCACCTGTGTGCAGATTTGCGGCTAAACTCCGGGCCAGACACGCAGGTCCTCTGTAGCAAGTAGTCACCTGGGGGCCAGTTCACCAGCACCCTCAGTCAGCAATGACCCCTTTATGCCCACCCAGAGTGGCATCAAGAGCACCACAGATGGTCTGGGTAGGGGCTTCCTCTTGGCAACCTAGACCTGAACCCCCACTTTGCCACTGACTTCAGTCATTAGGCAAGTCACTAAACCTCTTTGTGACTCAGTCTCTTCATCTGTAAAACGGAGATGACCATAGTACCTACCGCAGAAGGCTGTGCTAAGGATTAAACAGCAAAAACCTGCTTAGAAGGGTTCCAGGTACACAGGTTGTGCCTGTAACTAGAAGCTGTTATTTCTGTGAGTGCCCACAGGGGTGTATGAGGCCCTCTGCTGCCAGAAGGCCTCGCCCTCTAACCCCCTTCCCACTTCGAGGAGGAAGAAACTGAGGCTCAGGGAAAGGCAGCAGCTGTGCCTGAAGCACACACAAAATAAGCCGTTTCATAACTTTGACGCCCCCTCTGTGAATTCCAGCACTTCACCCAAACTCAAAGCTCCAGAGAGAATACTACAAAGTCCTAGTTGAACCAGGAACCAGCCAGTGGGATTCAGTGTTACCAGTGTAGGCCCCTCCTTGGTTTGGTCAAAGAAGGCCAGCTCCCGCAAGGTGGACACTTTGGGGGAGGCAGACGTTGGCCAGGAGGCGCAGGACCCCACCCTTCCCTAGTTCCCTGCGGTGAAAGCGGGGTGGGGGAGCGCCCGGGGCCTCGGCCTCGGCCTCGGCCTTTACAAACTGAGGAACCTTAGCTTGAAGGACCCTCCTTTCCTTGTTTTTCACTTTGGAATTCCTTGACAAAGGCAGGACTCTTGGGGAAAGAGAAGACCAAGGAAAAAGACTGAAAAGTTCCTGCAAAGAAGGACTTGCAAAGACTCCCTCTGAGTGGGTGAGGATGCGGGGGCGACTCGGAGGCCTGAAAACCCAAAGCTGGCGCCGGTAAACGTGCGGCGGCGGCGGAACAAAAACCAACACTGGACCAGTCACGGCGGGACTACGAACCGGGCTGTCAGAAGGGGCCCAAAGTTTCCCAGGAAGGTTACACGTGCACAAAGACCAACCGCGGCTAACCCCTCGTGCCCCCACTGGGTAAACTGAGGCCCAAACTGGCCTAGGGCCTTCCCACCCAGCAGGCTGCATCCCCTGGAGAGAACAAAGCGGCTGGCAGCGTCACCTGGTTGTAGAAGACTTCGGGCTGCTGGTTGGGGGATGGCACGGCCTTGGTGGCAGCAGTGGACAGGAGGCGGCGGCCCAAGCGGGGCCCGAGGCCCGCGGCGAGTGCGGCGGCGCGCAACATGCTGCAGCGGAGCCGGTGTGCGGGCGGCTGGGGATCGGCGGGTGTCGGGTGGCGCGTCCCAAGGGCTCACAGTGTCCACGACCTCTCCCCTCCTGGGCGCGGCAGCCAATGGGCAGGCGCGGGGCGGGGCACGGGGGCGTGCTTGCTGCCTCCCCCTTATCCCAGTGGCGCTGCTTGGTGCCTGCGGCTTCTGGATTTGGGGCTGGAGGCGTGCTGCTCTCGGCTTTCGCCCTGTCCCCACTTCGTGCCCACTCTGTGCCCTGCACTGGCCTCTGTGTGGTGCCCCGAGTGTGTGGGATGACCTGACCTCGCGACTTCAGCACGCATTGGTTGAACCTAACGTGTACAGGCCTGAACCCCAGCGCCGGTGGCCCTGACTGCCGGGGTCTTGCACTCTACGGGAGAGCCAGTTAGACCAGAGACAAGACGGATCCAGACAGTGACAGGCGATGTGAGAGACGTGCATAGGGTAAAGACAAGGTTGGGGTAGAGGGCACTGATTTTTAGATGCCAAGGTCATGAAGTGGAAAGTGAGACCTGAATTGGAAAGGTAAAGATCTAAGAGCATTCCAGGGGGAGGGAACAGCAAGTGCAAGGGCCTTGAGGTGCGACTACGCTGGGTTGTGTAAGAGCAGCAGGAAGAACGGAGCCCAGTGCAGGAGGGGAGGTGCGGGGAGGTGAAGTGAGGTGGAGGGGTAGGCGGGGCCAGGGCGGGTGGGGCCTTAGATAAGGCGGTGGTGAGGACTTTAGAACGGAAGGGTGACTCGCTTGATTTGTGCATTAACCCTACTGGTTTAATGGGCTACGAGAGGACAGGGGTGGAAGTAAGGACCTTACAAGCGGTTTTATTCCATGGATATCGGGGCTGGGCACTGAGGATGCAGGGAGGAATGGGAGGATGTTGGGCGGGGAGGCGGATGGGTACTGACAACTATTAGCTCTCAGCTAACACCCAAGGAAGAGGTGAAGAAACCTGGCAGGATGAGCTGAGCCTGCAAACACAAGTGTGTTTGACAGCAGAGGAGCAGAGGGAAGGGGACATCCAGGCAGCCCGTGTCTGGGATACTGTTTGCGGCTGGAGCCCCGGGCACTGAGGCCCAACTCTGGAGAACCAGGCGAAGGTGCTGCTCCACAGTCTGAAAGAAACCGACAGTATGTGCGCTTTCTTGCTTTGCTTTGATGTGCTAATGTGGTAACACAAGTATGTGGTAATAGTTAACAGCTGCCGTTGCAAACATGCCATGAGTTCCAGTGGCTAACCACAGTCAAGTCCCTCTTCGTGGTGAGTGTCACTCACACGGACTGTCCCCTCCAGGCAGGAACAAGGGACCCAGGCACTTCTTTCTGTAACTGATGTCAACACCTGTTTGCCAAAGTCACAACCAGAGGAGAAAAAAGCATTAAGGATGGCACCTGGGAAGGTTTTCTGGGCTGAGCCTGTTTCGCTAGCTAGGATTCAGTCTCGTGGCCATTCCTCCATATTTTATAGGAGTCTGGGAAGTCAAAAAGAAGGGGAAATAGGTTTGGAGATCAGCTGCAGAGATAAACTGAAAAATGAGTCTCCCCGTCCTGTCTGAATGCACCCCAGCCCTTACTTCCTCTTTTCCAAGACAGCTTGCTTTCTTCACTTAATGATGTGCGGGGGAGGTGGTTCTGTCACAGCACAGGGGGGAATGTCCCATTTTCTTTAGCAGCTGCATAGAATTCTGTTGGAGATACATCTACCTTTTTTTTAATGAATTTCCTATGGATGGACATTTAGGTTGTTTCCAATATATATCCTTGACATGCCTGAGAAGTTCACAGAAATGGAACTACTAAGTCAAAGGATATTTACAATTTAAATATACAAGTAGGTATTATTATATTACCCTTCCTAGAGGTTTGATTAATTTACGCCCCACCTGCTGTCATGTCTAAGTTGCCTCACACCTTCACCAATAGTTTATCAGATTTTTTTTAGCTGTGCTAATCAGATAGGTGAAAAATAGCATCTCCCTATCACATTAATTTGCATTTCTTAGGAAGGAGTTTGAGTATCTTTGCCTATAGAAAGTCATGTATTCTTCCTCTGCTAAAGCTGACTGTTCGTGTCCCTTCCTCATTTTTTTATTGGATTGGTGGTTAGTTTCATTAATATATAAGGCAATTAGCATTTGGTTTGTCATATGTGATGCAAATACTTTCTGCCGATTCTCATTTATATCATCTTTTTACTTAGTTTGTGCTTTTTGTTGTTTTACAGTATTTGTTCATTTTTTGTGAGTTTTTGATCAATGCCTTCTTTTATATCTCTGGCTTTCATGTTACGCCTAGAAAGCCTTTACCATTCTGAGATTATTTAAAATTTTCTCTTATATTTTTCCTAGTATTTTTTCCAACTGTATTGAGATACAATTGATATGTAACACTGTGTAAATTTAAGGTCTACAGCATGTTGATTTGACACTTTTTTTTTTTCAAAAGATTGTATTTATTTATTTTTGAAAAGAGGAGAAGGGAGGGAGAAAGAGAGGGAGAGAAACATCAATGTGTGGTTGCCTCTCATACACACTCCCTACTGGAGACCTGGCCCGCAACCCAGGCATGTGCCCTGACTGGGAATCGAACCTACCATCCTTTGGTGCATAGACCCACGCTCAATCTACTGAGCTACACCAGCCAGGGCTTTTTTTTTTTTAAGGAACTTCTATATTGTTTTTCCTAGTGGCTGCTGCACCAATCTACGTTCCCACGTACGGTGCACAAGTGTTCCCTTTTCCCCATGTCCCACGGACGTTTGTTGTTGCTTGTCTTTGTCATTCTCTTAAATGTGAGGAGTAAAAAACACCCCTTGTGTTTTTTTAATCCTCTCCCAAGTATATTTTTATAATTCTTACCCAAACACTTATGAAAAACTGGCATATCTTAGGGACTTCTTATAAACCCTGAGTCATCTCATTTAATCCTCCAACAATCCTGGAAGGGAAGTACATTTTAAATGAGAAAAGCAACTCTAGCCCTAGCTGGTGTGGCTCAGTGGATTGAGCGCCAGCCTGAAAACCAAAAGGTCACAGGTTCGATTCCCAATCAGGGCGCATGCCTATGTTGCGGGCTAGGTCCCCAGTAGCAGATACAAGAGAGGCAACCACACATTAATGTTTCTCTCCCTCTCCTTCTCCTCCCTTCCCCTCTCTCTAAAAATAAACAAATAAAATCTTTTTTGTTTGTTTGTTTTAAAGAAAACCAACTCTAGGAGATGAAAAATCACATCCCGTTGTTGCCCAGATAGTCTGTCATGGAGCCAGGATTCAAACCCAGGGCCAAACTAACCAGGCTTCGGTAAGCTTTCTTCTTTCTGGACTAGGCTTTGCCCTTGGCCTGCGGAAACCTCAGTCTCGCAGCACGGATCACTTAGTCCGTCCCCGCCACAGCAAAAGACTTGTGCAAACTCTAACACAGTCTCTAACAGCGCAGGGCTATACCCTTAGAATAACCCTTCTAATATAATCCTTAGAATATACCCTTAGAATACTCTGGGAGAGTGCTGCCTGAGAAAGTGAGGCCGCCCAAAGAAGTTACTATTACCTTGCCTCCCAGTCTCTGTGGGAGGCTAGGCGCCTAACCTGGATAGGTTAGCAATGGACAGTTAGCAAACCCAGGTGGGTTTTATGTGGACCAGCCCCGGAGTCCAGCTTTTTGTAAACGTAGCAGAAATTCCCGCACAGGGTCCCCACCGCCTCCCTCCTGTTCTCTCCTTCTCCCTTTCGAGTGCACTCCCTACAGATGGAAGCTGAGGTCCGTTCAGCCCCGCCCCCTCCCCTACTGCAGTAGCGTCTCCCTGATCAACACCTGTCCTGAACGCTTTAGTCAGTGTCCTATTCATCTTTGCTCTTTACCACTGTTTCCTGTCTGTTACCTACCTCAAGCTGCTCTGGCAGCATTCCCTGAAGCTGTTTCTCTAGCCAGCCTTCTTGATGAAGAGAGACTCTGCCCCCAGAGTTCTTGTCCAACAGACAGCTCAGGTCTGGACCCAGGTTGCTAGAACCTGAGTCTTCTCCCTCTGATGCCCACAAGTGCTGAGGTCCACGGGGGAATGGGAGAGATGGGGACAAGTCTGTAGCCACGTGGCACCACAGAGGGCGATAGAAATACAGACCCAGATGTCTCAGAGCAGTGCTTCAGCCTTGGGCCTGTGCTGCATTTTGCTGTGACTACAGACAGGCCTGGGCATCCTCAAAGCCTCCCCAGGAAGCTCTCCCTCCCTCCTGAAGGCCTGGGTGGTGACAGACAGGCGCTGTCTCTAGGCAACCACAGAGGACTAAGATGGGGCTCTGTGGCGGAGAACACTGGAGCCTGTTCTTTCAGGTTCACTCCTCGCTGCCGTCTTGAAGGGGCCCTACCCAGGGGTTGCTTAGAATTATCTCTTTCTGCCCCTGTACGATCATACTGGAATTATCTCACAGGGGGAGCAGGAAAGGATGAATGATCCCCCCCCCCCCCCGAGCTGGCTCTTCTGATGGAAGCTGTGGTCCTGTGACTATCCCTGGACCCCTGAGGAGGGTTCAGTCTAGCCTCCTATGCTTGCCAAGAAAGCAGCAGAAGAATGTTCAATGGCTTTGGGATAGAATATTGCTGTGAGAAAAAAAAATTAATATGTTATGAGCACATTTTGTTCCCTTCCCCGAGACAGGCTAATAAGGTTGGTCCTACTCTGTAGGGCTGGTGGCAAGATGTTAGGTGTTCCACAGATAACACTGGTCAGGCACAATCATTACCACGCCGAGCTTACTTGTGCCCGAGCATGCACCCCCCACGCATCGAGCTCCACTCCAGGGACGCACTGTGCCCGGGCGTCACCGCACTGCTTACCAGAAAGGCCCGTCGTTCGCTGCGGGCGGAAAGGGTCCATGGCCCTACCCCACCCTGCCTTTTCTTTCCTTCCAAGTTTGCAGGCGGTTCTTTGGGAGCCCTCTGCAATGTTAGGGAACTTTGATCTGGCTCTCGCCCTCCTTTACTCCTTCGTCCTGGGGAACTTTGAGGAGCAGAGGATCTTTTTAAAACTCTAATCAAGTCCTGTCAAATCACTGCCTAAACTATTTTTTTAAACATTTTTTTAAAAATTTTATTTATTTATGTTTAGAGAGGGGAGGGAGGGAGAGAGAGAGAAACATCAGTGTCCGGTTGCTGGGGGCATGGCCTGCAACCTAGGCATGTGCCCTGAGTGGGAATCGAACCTGCGATGCCTCGTTCGCAGCCCGCGCTCTATCCACTGAGCTACGCCAGCCAGGGCCCTAAACTATTTTTTTAATCCTTGCCCAAGGATATATTTATTGATTTTTTAGAGACAGGAAGGTAGAGAGAGAGAGAAAGAAGGAAATGAGAGAAAAACATCAACTGCCTCCTGTACACACCCTGACCGGGGATTGAACCCACAACCTTTTGGTGTATGAGATGACAGTCCAACCAATTGATCCACCTGGCCAGGGCTAAAGGTATGTGCCGTTAAGGGGCACATATGAGATCGTGACCACTTAATTTGGAGGTTCGGATTTGCACACAATAAAAACCCCAAGCCAAAGGTGAATAGTTAAGCAATTTATTAAGCAAGAGCAAAGAGAAAGCAAGAATTAGGGACATACCTCACCAGACGGGAGAAACACCGACACCCGAACACAGACACTGGGGAATCCCAGAGGCAGCAGTGTTCGGGGTTAGTCGGGGAGCAGTTCTGAGAGAAGCGTCTTTCCCTCGGGGGGATTCCAAAGTTTCACTTTGAGGGTTCTGCTTACATATGTTTTAGACAAAAGTGGCTATGCACCAAGGGCCTTGTGTGACTCAACTGACTAACGGTTCCCTCCTGGAGAATAGCCAGTTCCTCCCCAAGGAAATGGTCAGTGTTTACAGGTACTGAGTTAAAGACAATGCTTGGTCTTCCCTGGGGGGGCTAGTTCTCTCCGGGAGGCAGCGCGCCTATGCTTCGTTCTCACAGTGAAAGGTCACGGCTTGGGAATAAACAGGGAGGATTCTTAATATTTCTCTAACCCGTCAGCACTATTTTGTCACATTTAGAATCAACACCAAACCCCTAACCAAGCCCCCCACGGCCAGCCCCCCACATGACTGGGCAGCTGTTACTCTTTCTGCTCCTCACCCCAGACACACGGGCCTGCTCCCCAGGGCCTCTGCGTTTGCTGCTCCTTCTGCGGCACCCTTGCCCGTTCTCGTCATGAAGGTCTGGCTCAAATGCCTCTTCTGGAAAGAGGCCCCTCCTGAGCCCCCAGCTCCCCAACCCCCACCAGTGCCTACCACACTGCCTACCAACCCCTACTTGAGACGTGAGCTTCCTGAGGACTGCGCCTGTCTCCTGCGCATTCCCCAAGGCCAAGAACAGTGTCAGGCCCAGAGCTGGGGTGCACTTGATAGTGGTGAGTGGAATGATGGGACAGAATTGGAGGCCCTGGATGAGGGGCTGCTCGAGGCTGTATCTCTGTGACTTGACATTCTTGGTCAGCCTCCACCACCCAAGTGCCTCCCACCCTCACAGCGGAGGGAGACATGGGGTCACCCCACAGCATGGCTTCTACTTTCATCCTGGCAGCTGCACTAGCTTGTTAACTGGTTAAGCAAGGTTAACTAACCTCAGAGGCCACAAGGGTTTCTGACGATCATGTGATGTCAGGCCAATGGCCACGGCACTTCTTTCTCGCAACACCCTCCTTCCTGCTGAGGCTCGTCGCCAGGGCTCAGGGTGCTAGGACGCTGACAGAGTTCACAAAAGGTTGTTTGCCAGTGTGGCTAGCGTTGTGACAGCAGTTAGTTAGGGGGCTTGAATTTAACCTGAGCTTTCCCGAGCAACAAGCACTGTGATTGAAGAAGGCCTGCCTCCCCAGGCCACTGGGGCAAGAATGTCTGGGGAGCCCTTTCACAAGCCCCCCAAGACTCTCTGGTGCCCTGAAGCACGTGGCCCTGGCTGAGGCCGCTGGGTCCTCTCTTGCGCAAAGCAGCTTCATTGAGGAAGTCGAGTCTGCAGTGCAGCAGACAAGTGGGCCGTCCCTGCCCACCTGGTCTGACCTGAAATGGGCAGCTGTTGGCCACACGATCACCAATTATGAGATTGGCAGGCAGGGCCCTAACAGCTGGCGGCTTACCTCCGCAGGCTGCCTGGGCTCCTGGGGCACCCGTTTCTGGAAGAACTCGGCCTCAAGCAGAGCATTCCCATGCCCTTCCCAGAGGAGGCCGCTGCCCTCTCCACTGTAACAGCGTATTGTCCAGCATCTCCCCCCCGCCCCCCGCGACATGTTCTGACTACGGAGCCGACGGAGGAATGTGGGCCCTCGCACACCAGAAAGCCATAGTCCTTTGGTGACATTCACATAAACAGTGGTGAGGTGGCCCATTCAGGACCTACCCACCAGAGGTGACAGCGTTGGGTCCCCCACCTGTGTGAGCCGATGACGGGGCAGAATCTGTGTAAACGTATGTGTGAGGAGGTAAGTGACACACCGAGACAGAGGGACTGAGGTGGGAACCTTTATTCCCAGTTCCTTTTGAATGCTGCAAAGACATTCATGAAGTCTCTTGAGATGTATTTTCTTATCCTTTCATGTTCCCAAAGCTCCCTCCAAATTAATACCATAATTAGTGTTCTGTGACGTGGAAATTCAAACGAAGAAAATCAGACGGCAGTAGCTTCATGATTTCAGTTTCACTTCCCAGCAGCACTGGGCCTGGGTCTTCAGGTGCAGCCCTTCAGGGCCGCCCCTCTCCTCGAGGGGAAGGGCCCACAGGCCAGGAAGGCCCCTGTTGGGAGCAAGCACAGGCACACTACCCAGCGGGGCTCCTAATATTTGTCCAGATTCCCACAACCTCAACACGCCAGCGCCAAAGAGGGCACGTGGGCTGCCTGCCCTGGCCTGGAGACTGAAGGCCAGCTTCACAGGCTCTGTCCCTTCCTCCTTGGCTGAAACAGCGGACTCAAGGCTTGTCACAGCAACGCCGGCCATGGGGACCCAAAAAGGTTGTGTTCACGATGACTGTCCCAGGACACAACTGCTGACAAGGTGCAAGAATCAGACATACCCGGCTGTCGAAGTGCATCGTTTAACACCTGGGTGTCATGGTCTGGTAGGGACATTCTGACTCCTGCAGGCCTGCTGGTCTAAATGTGACGCTTCAACCCCACCTTGGCCACCACTGCCTGGTGCACCTCACTGGGGCCATCAGCAAAGCACAGCGCTCGGGCCCAGGCGAAGAACTGGGCCAGCGGGTAGTTGTGACTCAGCCCTGCTGCTCCAAAGGCCTGGTGGACACGATGGGAAGGGAGGAAGCCCTGGGTGAGCCCTCATCTTCGAGCCCCAGGAACAAGGGCCTGTGCAGAATGGCTCAGAACAGCTATCTGTGTGACAACTCATGTTCTGGGAGATTGCAGCTGGGGCCACACTTGCCATCCTGTGGACACCAGGCTCCCCAAGTCCACTCTGCTAAGTAACTTCTGCCGCCCCGGAAACCTCTATGCTGGGGCCAGGTGTTACGACTTGGGAAGGAGACCTCCTGCGTGGTTAGGAGGCAGGGCTCCGGTGTAACAAGGACCAAGCTCCCATAAATCTGCGATCAGCTACTTACAAGCCGAGTGACCTTGGGCAAGTCATTTCACTTCTCTGTGCCTGTGTTTCCTCATATTCAAAGCGAGAATATGAATGTGGCCCTCTTACAGGGTTGTCCCCAGGAAAAAAAGGGAAATGACATGCAAGGTGAGTGTGCAACAACGGGCAGCTGTCAGTTTACAGGAAGTCGGGCGGCTGAAGGTGAGGGCATTCTGCCTGTGTTGTGTAAAGGGTTCCAAGAACCCGCGCTCCGGTCTCCTCACCTGAATAGCACGGTCAGTCACTCGGCACGCCATGGAGGGGGCCACCATTTTAATCATGGCAGTGTCTAAAGCTGCAGCCTGTGAGGAAGAGGAGGAGACGAGACTAGACAGGCGGACCCGAAGGCAGAATGCTTGGGAGAACAATCAGTTTCATGGGAGGAGCAGAAACAACGGCTCGGAACAGAGGCCTGGACCGTCTCCGTCTGGACCGAGAGCTCCACGAGGCAGCCCCTGCCCAGTGCATGCCCCACGCCCAGGACTTGGCGCGATGGAAGGCTCAGTGGTGGTGACTGTGAGGGTGACCCAGAAAATGGTGAGGTGTGAGCAGGCGCCTGGTCCAGAACAGACTCAGGCACGCAGACCTCTTCCCGCATGATGGGGAGCGTCACCGCACACACGGAAGGCAGAGCAGGGGTTGTCTTGTGCTTCGATCACAGGCACAGGCGGCTCCGTCTGAGACCTGACCCGGACCTTGGCCAGCCAGGACTCTGCAGACCAGGCTGCAAGAACCTGCCCTGAGTCGGGGCATCGGGGCCAGGCCCCTGAGAACCTCCACCACACCCAGGACTAGAGCGCCAAGGAGCCGGGAATTTGAGCCCAAGTCTCCCCCCCACCCACGACTGAGGCCTCTGGGCTAAAGTAAAGGCTCCTTGGGGGTCTAGTACAGAGCTGGAGAGGGTGCAGGTCCACGCAGACGTCATGCCACTAAAGGCACCTGGAAAGAGCCATTTAAGGAGTGAGGCCACGCTGGGCAGCAAAGCGGCTCTGCGGTGAGTCCCTCCCGCGCTCACCCGCAGTTTGCCTGGCGCTGCACCAGCAGGCCTTGTAGTCTGGCCTGAGGCCGCGCGAGGCCAGGGGCCGTGTGACCCTGTCGGCCTTGGACCTAAATGCCCACGTGCTCAGTAAAGGGAACGTTCCGTCCTATTTTAGTGTGCCTTTCCCATCTTTGAACAGCTGCCCACATAGTTCTAAGCAGAGTTGAATCGAAGTTGTTCATGTCAAGAAGCTAAGCTCTTTCTCGGGAGTTTGCTGAGGGGGGAAGGAGGGGCCAGTGTCTGCAGATTCCCAGGACAGAGTCCCTCAGGCCACCGACCTCCGGGCCTGTCCTCTGTGGGGCCCGCCTCCTACCTCATTCCCTGCCACGCCCATGAGGCGGGCAGCTTCCAGCACCAGCAGCCGGGCCTGCTCCATCTCTATGCGCGACCGGGCGACGTCCGCCAGGGTCACGCCCTGCTCCACCAGGGGCTTCCCGAAGGCCACGCGGGGCCGCACCTGTGGACACAAGAGACCAGCTCGAGGCGTGGGGCTGGGGCCCTGCAGAGAGGGTGGGCGGAGTGCACAGGGCAGGGAGCAGAAGCAGGAGTGAGCCGCCCATCCGACTGTTTGCCAGCTCTCTAGCCGCAGTCGACTTCCAGGGAGAAGATCCAGGCGCAGACAACACTCCTGTGCACCGCACAGCCGGTCAGCGTGGTGGCTGCACAGACCGTTTCCAGGAATCCCTTTACTCCAGCGATTCTGCCGCTCTGGGCAGCCAGGCAGGAACAGTTCTTTGGGATCTGAGCCAGCATCTGGCCCAGGGCTACTCTGGGAATTAGGCAGCGATGGGCACCTCACAGAGGTGGGGGGAGGGCGCCCTCTACTGACAGGCCCAGCTTCAGGTCTGGGTGCCAGAGCCCCACTCTGGGCAACTGTAATTACGAAGGACATTCTATGAGTCTGAAAGTCACAAGCAATCAGAAAAGTTTATAAGGAATTTTTTTTGTTTAGTTTTAGGGTTGTCTTTTTTTAGTTTTGTTTTCTCCTTTAGTTTTAACTGAGAAAAGGGAATTGGTCAGTTGCAGCTCAAAAGGTTGTAAATCACAGAAGGTTTGTTCAGTAATACAAATGCACTGGACTGCTTTTAATCTTCGTGTAGTTTCTTGTGAGACATTTGTTTGGTCTCAAAGGTTGGTTTCATCTGTGTGAACGATACCCCTGCTTTGAATGACCATTCCCAGCAACAGCTCTCTTTTGCGTGGGCTTCCAGTCTTTGAGGGATGGTCACAGGAGAATAGTTTTCTGCACGTGCTCAGGGAAGAGGACGGTACAGGGCTAGATGCTGGAACCCCAGGGACACAAGCCACCAATGAAGTTTTTCCTGGTGTCTGATTTTTAAAGATGAGTTAGTAGCAGGAATGGCCCTTGGGAGCCTGTGACCCTTTCTTTGGACCTTGGAACCTTATCCTCTGCTGCTATAGAGCCCAGCCTTTTCCTTCTGGTCCCCTCAACAGAGTAAGACCCATTCTACTCTGAATTTCAAATTTCAATAAAGTAGCAAATGCAAAGCAAAGACCAAGACACAGCTTCTTGGCAAAAACATCACCTTGCCTCAACTACTGAGTCAGCTCTCAGAAAACAGTTAGGGTTTAGGTCCGATAGCCAAACACAGGTGGCTCCAGGCCAGCTGCAGGTGTAAGGGAAACACTCACGCGGGCCATCATGAGTGCCAGGGCGCTTTCCGGGTGCCCCATCAGCCACATGCAGTGATGGATCCTGCCGGGACCCAGTCTGCCCTGGGCGATCTCGAAGCCTTGGCCAGGACCCAGGACCATGCTCTCCTTGGGCACACGCACCTGCTCAAACAGGACTTCACCATGGCCACCTGCAAGACCCAAGGAGTTCCTCCTGAGAGACTCACCTTCCCGTTTTGGATGTGTCTATCCCTTGCCTCAATTCAAGCCACCTGCTGGCAATTTTCCTGCCCTTTACTCAGCCTTCTAACTGGGACATGGTTGGGAGTAGGGCATTGAGGAGCCTATCAAAGATGGAAAAATAAGCCACCAATTTACAATGTCAAATGAATAGTTTGCCATTCCTCTTCTAAAACATAATGACTGTAAACTGAAACTTCCCGAGAGTGTGGACTCTAACAATGTAGTGATCCCTCGGAAACACCAAAAGGAAACGTGAGTGCCGTCAGCAGGCCTGGAGGTCAGCTGCCGACCAGGATCTTGAGGAGAAGGTTTGGAGTGCACTTCCTGCCTTTGTCTTGAGTGGCCTCTTTATCTCAGATTTTGTCTCATCTTCTAAGTTTATAGGAGAAAAGAAAGTACAGATGCCTGTCTGAAGTTTGCCTATGTGGTTGATATTCACGTGTGGAAATGAAAAGCAGGACCACGTGGCCCTCCGAACGTCCTCATGCCCTTAGAGGTGCCGTGCTACATGCTGATGTGCTTCTCAGGCCCGGACCACACACAGACGGGAGTGGCTGGGGGCTCACCTGGTGCATCCTCCAGCCCGTACACTGTCAGAGGCCGAACGACTTTTATTCCCGGGGTGTCCATCGGAACCAAGAGCACGGAGTGCTGCCGGTGGTGTGGGGCACGCGGGTCTGTTTTTCCCGTGAACACGCAGAGCTGGCAGCGAGGATCCAGGACGCCTGCCAGGAAAGGAGACAGGCCTTTGTCATCTGATGCCAAGGCCATCAGAGCTCTTCGAAGATGCAGAAGGCAGCAGGTGCACAGAGCCCTTTAAGACTTCACGTAACCAGACGACTACGTGCAGGTTCTAGACCAGGAAAAAGAACTGATTTCGTCCTAGTGAGGACTGAATCCAACATTGTAAGAGCATTTAAAGAAAAAAGTCATGTAAAGTTGCAAATACAAAGACAGGAGGGGGAAAGCCGCTCCTCTGTCACTGGCAGCCCGTCTGTTGTTCCCACAGACGGTGTCAACAGTGGCTTTGGGCACGGGCTCAGGAGCAGGCAAATCCTTACCTCTGGATTCCCTACTTCCTAGAGGGGTGGACAGGGGAGTTGGTACTTGAAGTCACTTCTCTGACCTAGTGGCCTCCCCTGTGAAGCGGGGACTCAGGGAGGTCCCTGCAGCAGTCACGGAGGGCCCTGCAGAGTGCACTCTCAAAGAGTGGGTGGCAGGGTGATCACTAGCCCTTCTGATGCAGCCATCTGATCCCGCAACAGGAGAGGCCACTGATGATGTGAGCTTCTGCCTTCCAAAGGCAGAATGAAGAGAGCAGGGGAGTGAGCGAGAGATTCCTAGAACTGTCACAGATGTGGTCCTCTGGTGACCCGCACAGAACCTCTTGTTCTCCCGGGGTTTGCAGGGAGCACAGAGACAGAACCTCTTTTGCATCAACTGGAAAAGAAGCTGCCCCCCTGCTGTTGTTTCCCAGACAACAGCAGGGCAGAGAGAGACATGCTTATTGACACAGACCCACACAAGTATGACTGAAAAATGAATTCCAGGCCAAATACCTGAGATCCACCACTTGTGACCATTTTTGACATAGAAGCCATCTTCCTCTCTGATGGAAGACTCAATGTTGGTAGCGTCTGATGAGGCAACCTGAGTGAGAACATACTCTGCTTAAGGACTGCAAGGGTCCTGCGTGCCACGTGTGGCAGAGGCCGTGGGCCCGGCGAGGGTGTGTCCTGATAAGGAGCCCCGGGGGTGGTACCTTGGGCTCCGTCATAGCGAAGCAGGAGCGGGCCTTTCCCTCCAGTAGCAGGACCAGCCAGTGGGCCTTCTGCTCCTCAGTGCCATAGCGCACCAGAAGCTCCATGTTCCCTGTGTCCGGAGCAGAACAGTTAAATATCTGAAAAGGAAAAAAAGCATAATGTTGACTCCCACGTCCATATTTAAAACTCCAAGTACTCAGGAAGCATGTACCAGGGCATCTTCCAAGTCCCAGCCCTTCTGACACCCTCCTAGCTCTCCCTCTCCCCAGAGATGTGCAAAGACACAAACATTCTGAATATAGTACTTCAGAGCCCAAGATGCCCAGCCACGGACCTCCTTTGCTGAAAGGAGACTGGCACTGGTGGGCTGCAGACTCAGAAGCCAGCCAGGTTCATGCCTCCCACGGCTCCCACCTTCCCCAGGAGACTCCTATCCCTCGCTGCTTCCCTGCGTCGGCTCCAGCCACCTGTCCACAGCTGTCCTAGCCCATTAGGGGACATTTAAGTTTGTATCAGTGCTCCTGAGTCCAGTGCAAGCTAGAGGAAACCCTGTCGGTCCAGGAGGGGGACCGACGTGCTATGGAGAACTGTGAAGCAGGCACCTCAGGCGCATACAGACACACGCCCGTGAGCTCGCACAGATGCGCGTGCATCTCCACGCTGGTCAGTCCTGCTCCGCATCTTCCCTCAGGATCAGTCTCCAAGGGCAGCAAGAGGTTCCAAAGGCCTTCGGCCTTGGCTTTCTCCTAGCACAGGAAAAGTAAGTCAGGGGAGTACAGCGGAGATAGTTTTGTTTTGGCCTGTGGGGAATAATGAAAGGGGCTGGAGGGAAGAGGGTAGGCGGCCAAAGACGAAGTGTGTGCCAAAAACAATGGTGCGAGGCCGCACCATCAGGCTGGGTCTGGGGGTGGCAGAAGCCCGAGGAGGCCTGGGGCCGCCGAGTCCTAGTGCTGATGGCAGCGGTCAGTTCATTCCCGTCTACATTTCTCAGACACCCCACATGCCCACCTCCCGTCACTGTTGCCATTACTGATGTTCCAATGACAAACGCACTGAGAGCATGCTCCGTGCAGACAGGCGACTAGGCGACTGAAGGATCCGTTATCACACCGGGCCCAGTGCACTTGGCCGCAGCCTCCGCTGCCTTGCTGTGGGGCATACGGAGATCCCGTGCAGCACCATCTGCTGTCTCCTAAGGCTCAGGGTCTTCAGCCTCACCGCGCATGGTGGCAGCTCACTAAGAGCCTTGGCTCCTTAACGAACCCAGAGCTGAAGTCTGCGGCTTGCACCCAGACTGTTGGCTAAGACACCCAGTGCCCCTCAGCAGGGGGAGGGCAGACAATTTATGGCACACCCACACTGCAGAACCCCTTGGAGGTCAACCAGGTGCTGGCATGGGAAGGTGCCACATTGCTAAGTTAAATAAGCAAGCAGGAGATCGCATGCATAGGCTGACTCCATTAAAATGTAAGAATAATAAAATATGTTAGTATACAATAGGAAAAAAAGCCAGGAACCTAATACATGAAACTGTTGACAATGATGATCTCAGAGGGGACGGAGTGTTAGAGAAAGCTTTCTATGTTGTGTACTTTGTCACATTTGAGCTTTGGTTAATTTTGCAGTATGTCTGTAACTAGAAAAAAGTGATAATGCTACTTTTGTAAAGATAGATGATGGCTGTATCACAGGCAAAAGACGTGCCCCTGAAGACCTCAATCAAAAACGAAGACACGTCAGAGCGAACCCTGACGAACAGCGGCAGGTATTTCCGTTTCTCCGCTAAGGCTGTGACACCGCGTGGCAAGAGCACAGACAGTTTACACTGATTTGCCCTTTGGCGCTGACATTACGGATTCCTCAAAGGAGACTTTATTAACTGAGGTATTCAGTATCACAGTGTTTCAAATTGACATCATTCGAATACGCCGACAATCCCACCGACGCCAGGGCCAGGAACCAGAGACAAGGAATGGGGCGGAGGAAAGTGAAGACGGTCCAGCTCGGCTCTCCCGTGCCTTCACTGCCTGGGGGGGGACAGAGGTGCCCCGTGGGCAAGCTCAAGTCCTGCCACTTCAACACGGTCTTCCTCCGACCTAACAGCTGCTTTACCTTGGTATCTTCGACCAGGGGGGAAGGGGTCCCTCTCTCCACCGAGGCCTGGCAACTCCCCAGCTCTGGCTCCGGGGGGCACACGTGCCGCTCCATAAACTGCTCCAGCCGCCGATGGAGCCCCCTGACCCGTGGGGACAGGCCCTCTGCAGAGATGACCAGAGCTCCCTTTGAGGAGTGGGCTGAGGAAGATTCCGGAAGGGAGCTGTAACTCCTGGTTCCTGGCGTGCCCAGCAGGGGCCGTGGGCCAGCCCGCGTGTGGTAGGACCCCACCAGCGGCTTTGTGGCTGGCATCTTGTTGAAAACCCGGAACCCTTCTTTGACTGCGAACCCCCAGGCCAGGTCAGACAGGAGCTCAGTCAGCTTTCCAGTGTGTTCAGTGGCTGCTGAGCTTGCTTGCCCTAAGCAAAGAAAAACAGTGATTACTCCCAAATAGCCCTTAATAATAATATCAACACATGAGGATACTGTTACTCCATTAGCAGCTACCACCACCTGCTAAGCACTTGCCAGGGATGAGACGTGGTGCTAAGTGCGTCACCTGTTACTACAGCTTATTGGATTCCTGGGGCAACGTGATGGTTTTACTCCCTTGAAGACAAGGATTGAGTCCCAGGGAGGAAACGTGCCCACGCCTTTGCTAGTGCCCTGGCAGCCAAAGTCGACCTCAGTTGGCCTGTTTCCTGCTCTGTATCTGTTCTTTTCCTAAAGAAACTAAAATAAATCAGTAACACCCCAAATTACTTCTGTGGGCACCCGGGGGCTACAGGAAGCTGTGTGCCACCCTGGGCTGCCCATGCTGTGAAACTGTAACAGCAGCGTCACGAGTGGTTCCTGGGTGTCATATTCTTAGATCGACACCATCACCCACATCACCGAACTCCCTCTAGCCCTGCTCCCACTGCCTCGTTTGCTTTCTTTAACAGGCTCATCAAGATTTTAAAAGGATTAAAAAAAATTTTTTATTTAGGTATAGTGTACATAGACCCTTTTTATGAATCGTGTAAGTCTGCAAGTTCAGCCAGTGACCACCGCCATTATCAAGACGCAGAAGACTCCCATTGTCCCCGAACTTCCACGGTGCCCCTTTGTACCCAACCCTTGACCCCAGCCCCTGGTAACTATCTCTGTTCCTCTAGTCTGTCTTCTCCGGAGTGTCACAAACACACCACAGGGCACGCGGTCTTCAGTGAGGCCCCCTCCACGCGGCGTAGGGCAGCTGAGACCCGCTGGTGGTTGTGTGTGCTGGGGGCTCTTCTACAGCCGGCGCTCCGGGGCTCGAAAGAGACTCCCTCACTCCCTCATTCTCTTTGGGCCTTCCCAGAGGTCTGTTTTTCTTCTGGCTCCTTCCATGGCCAACTTCTCAAAAGAGCCATTTTCATACAGCTTTGCTGTTAAAGATATTATTCTATTCCTTAAACTAGCAACCAAATCCATTTGCTACATAGCAGAGAATGCAAACCACTGGACCTCAACAAGTCTTTATTCAGCCCCTGCTAGGTGCTGGGTGTGGGTCTGAGGCCGAGGGGGCCAGTCGGGACACAGACGGCCTCCTTCCTGGAGTCACTGACATGCGGGGAGGGCCGATGAGCACACGTGGGCTACGTTTTCCCCTCATTACTCAGACTGAATACACCACTGCAAAAGGAAAGACACCTCCTTAGCACTCATTGTTATTCGTAATGGTTTTCTCTTCCTAACAGAGAGTACAGGGTGTTTTCTTATTTTTTTCTCCTTGATTGGGTCTTGATCTCAGAGTGTTGCTTTCTTTGTTTCTTGGGAAGTCACCTGTTTGAGCTTGGGTTCACTGCATTTCTGGTATACGTTTCCCAGTGCAGTTCCAGCAAAAGAGGCCACATCACTGGCCTGTTCCTAAGCTGTAGCCACAAGCACCTTTTCCTTTCTAGAATGTCAGCAGCCGCCTGCGAGGAATCTAGTCTTCCGCACCCACTTATTACTAAAGGACAGTGACCCTTGGGACAGGCCGGTGCAGACTGCAGATCAGTCCCCGGGCTCTGGTCGCTACTGTCCTCCTCCCAGTCTAAAGAGCTGAAGCCTCCCGTGAATGTCACCAGAGAGCATGCCTCCAGCACAGTGCTCCTTCTCCCAGCCCCACTTCCCAAGGCAACACCAAACATCTCAACCATTCAAACGGGACAATGATTTTAGAGAAGGCGAGTGTGCGGAAATAGTATCGGTGAGTTTTTCTGCTTCCTCCCATCGAGTGTTTTTATAACAGCACCCCCGCCCCATTCACAGGAGATATGTTCGGGACAATGCCAAACTCTCTATATATTACGTTTTTTCTTATATGTACCTTTTCACTTAGAGAGAGTACTTTACGGCTTCTCTCTGGCGTGTCTGAATTGCCAGCATCACTACTCTTGCGCTTTGGGGACGTTACGAAGTAAAATAAGAGTAACTTGAACACAAGCGCTGTGACACCACAACAGCCGATCTACTAGATCTAATAACTGAGACGGCTACTGAGTGACTGGTGGACGTGAGTGTGTGCAGCATGGGGACGCCGGACACAGGGACGGCTCCTGACCCAGGCGGGACGCGGCCTGACGGCAAGAGATTCCATCCCGCTGCTGAGAGCGATGCACAATTTAAAACTTACGGGTTGTTTATTTCTGGAACTTCCCATTTAATGTTTCCAGACTGCCGCTGACTGCAGGTAACTGACACTGTGGATGAGGGGCACTTCTGCACACTGTCCTTTCAAAAACAGATGTCACTGGTTTTGTGTGGGAACACTCAGCTGCTCACTCCGGCTGGCTGGCTTCCCCAGTGAGGAGGGAAGGGAACGCATGGGGAGCCCTGGGGAAGCCGGCGCCTGAACGGCAGTGCTGCTGTTCCTCCTGTGTTGGCAAACACCAGCTGTTTTGCCTCCGAGCCCAGAGAAGCATGAAGCCAGCCAGTGGCTCACAGGAGCTTGGAAACTGTCTAAATGGCTTCCTGATGGGCAAATTGAGGACAATCCAGTGAGGTTTATAGGTGTAGAGACTCCAGAACAAATACTGCATGATCGATTCAGCTATCCCCAGGCACGGGAGCAGAGCCCCGCGAGAACTCAGCAGCCCCCGAGAAAACGCCTACTGGCAGTCGGGTCTGTTCCTCACCTGATGGCGGGCTTTCACTGCGGCCACGATGGAAACTGGGAACCGGTGGGCTAGAGCTAGTGCTATCCAAAGGAAGGAAAACATCATTTCCAAGAGTTCCTGCTTACCAAGACTGCTATTATCAGATCAGGGGGCTAAACTAAAACCTCCTCGATGCTGGTCTTGTCTCTGGACATGGTTTTGCTCATGACTCTGTACTGCCAGCACCGCTGGGCACAGCACCTGGTTAGCAGGGGCTCGGGTTCTCGTGAACGAACGAGTATTCAATTCGCCTACTGCACCGGCCTTCCTCAGAAGAATACGGCAGCTTGGCCAAGGGCGACAGGCTGCCAGAAAACCTGGGGTGTCGATGGCCATGAAGCTAAGACGTCCCTGTAGTATTCACAAACCCACTGCTGGGTTTCTGTCTACTTGACTTTTATTTTAATTTGCGTTTTGGAAAACTTCAAAGGTACACAAAGGTAGAGAGAAAGGTGTAATAAGTCAGGAGATATTTATCACTCCGCTTCGACAGTCGTCCAAGCAAGGCCAATCTGTTTCCTTCTCTGCCATCCCCAGCCCATCTGCCCTGGGCTTTTCCGGAGTAAACCTCCAGCATCACTCTTCACTCATGGATCTGAACATACTCGATGCTTCGGTCCACTTCAGCGGTCGTCCTTATGCTACAGGTTTCCCATTGTGAGCAGGTGGGAGCTGTTCAAGCTGGCTCTGGAGTCCTCTAGATGTGACCCCAGCAGTCTTCAACAACTTCCTTGCTTTCTGGTATAAGATGTTCCAGGTTCATCATGTACATATCCTGCCCTAGACCTAAATCAGCCACTTCTCCAAAGTATCCTGGCTGCTTTCGGTGGGAATGGAATTTCGAGATTTTAATGTGAGTAACTGGTTGTGCTTAATGCTACTGAGTTAGTCACTTTCTAGATTGTCTGCTTTCTGTTTGCTCCCTTCTACACAGAAAGCCAACTTCGATCTGTCTTTCTATATTCTTAGATAATGTAGGATATAGACTATTTTATTTGCTACCCTAAAATATTTAGAATTAAAACTAATGAACATTATGCCATCCCCTCATGCATATGAAAACACTATACAGGTGACGCATGTACCTACGGCCCATACTCAACCAGCCGTCAGTTCTAAGTACCGGTAACAACACTCAACTTTTCTTCTCAAAAGTTCAAACTGACAAGGTATGATCCAGAACTCCGAGCTAGTTCAACAGAGTATTCTTCCATGTATGCAAAAGCACCCTCAAAGGAAACATAACACCCCTCTTCTCCTTCAGCAGTCCTCTTACTGGGCAATTTGGTAACGCCTACAGAAATTTTAAATACACGTACTTTTAGAAAACCCAGGAATTTTAATTCTGGAAATTTATCTTTCAGATATATTCACTCGTGTGTGAGAAAGGATGTTCACCAACCACTTATTTGTGATTGCAGAACTCTGCAAACAATCCAAATATACATCAGTGGGGAGGTGGGGGAGCAAATTACAGCATATCCTCACAATGGAATGTGCCAGGGAAATCAAAAAGAATGATGGAGGTCTGTACCTACTCACATGAAAGGTCTCTGAAATGTTAAGTGAAAAAAAAAGCAAGGTATTTGCCTTATGAGTTGTCTCATGTACACACATCATACCCTACACACGCAAACACACACGTGTCATAGGAATTCGTAAGCATAAATAGTTTAAAAATCAAGGCACTGAAGTAGGATGAGCGCAGTTTTATAAAGCTTGGAGAGAGAAGACAGACAGACAGAGAACACCAGGTGGCCCAAGAAACCTTACCAGTGGCGTTTGTCTTCGAGGAAGGGTGCTGAGAAGAAAGGGAAATAGTTTTATGTCCTTCTATGTGATCGAGTTCTTATCATATATGTTTTTACTTTAAAATTTTTTGTATATTACCTTAATAATTTCAAAGTTGAAGTATTTTAAAGAATATAACTATATGATACACACTTAAAGACAAGTGGCTGAAGGAATGGAATCAAAGATTCTGGCCGAACCCATCCCTCTGAAGCCGCTGGGCGTTTCCAGCGGGAGAAGCAGATTCGGGGCTCCCCGTTACCTGTGAGCGAACGCCTGTAGACTCCCTGCACGACTGCAGCCACCCGGAAGAAGGAGAAAGCCATGTAGAAGTTCCAGTTCTCTACGGGAGGAATCCCCATGTGAAGGCAGTACATCCGGAAACACTCCTCTGCGGTAGGGATGCCCAGCTGAGCCAAATCTCTGCCACCCAAACCTGTGGGGACAGAGCCATCCTGGGCAGTCAGTGACCCTACACTCCTCTGTGGCCACGGATATTTAAATTCTGAAGATCTCTTCCCCCATCGGAAGTTAGCTTCACGGCTGGTTCAAAGGGTTAGCTCATTATTCCAAGGGCTCTTCCTTCCTCCGATGGCTGGGATCCAGAGGTGAAGCTATTATTCCTGAACTGGCTCTTAAAAGTTTCAGACTAAATTGGCAGTAAAGGAAGGAATGAGGGGCCTCTGATTCCATTTGGACAACAGTTCAGCGTGGACACCTGTTATTTTCGATCAGTCATGTGATAAAGAACGCTAAAGAGAAAGATCCCACCAAATTATGAAAAAGAAAATTATAACAAGTGAAAAACTTTACAGATTTGCTTCATTTGCAACATATTCATAATTTAGAAGCATGAATACATTCTATTGCTAGGAATTTATCCTAGGAGTATACTGTATGTGTATACAGTATATATGTAAATATATATTATAAATATATTACTACAAAGATGTTCTCTGCCTTTTTTGTGAAGGTAGGGGTAGGATACAAAAAACTGAAACAAATTAAACATTCAAATAGGAATCAAAACAAATGTCTCGATTAAGCTTACTCTATACAATACAATGCTAGGCTGTCATTCAAAATGATGCTGAAGAAATACTGACATGAAGACATGTCCAAAGTGTATAATTAAGTGAAAAAATGCAGGTCATGAAATGATACAATCACATTTTCATTTAGACAAATGTGTGTATATACACAGGAAAAAAGATGACAAGGTTGGCAGTGGTTATCTCTGGGATTATTGATGATTTTAACTCTTTGTTACCTCTTGGTTCTTCAAATCTTTAAATAAACCTGTACTTTTAATTTAAGAAATTAAATACAAATTAGTTGTGTAAAAGCACAAGAAGTGCCTATATGCCTATCCTTCTCACTTCAAATGCCCCTCCACCCACTTCCCTTCACTGTGACTAAGATGAATCCCAAATGCTTTTCTACCAAAACCACCAGCCCAATCACAGCTGCTTCCCCTAAGTCTGCCCAAATGCTGCGAGAATGGAGCTGGCTCAGTCCTGCCCTCTCCCCATCAGCAGTTCCTACCTGGCCGTATGGGAAACTCGGGTGGCAGGTAGTGAGCCATGCAGCTGTAGGCCACATCCACAAGGGGGTCACCCAAGGCAGAAAGTTCCCAGTCAAAGACAGCAAGCACCTCGGTCTTTTCTGGATGGAACAGCAGGTTGTCCAGCCTGAGTAGGCCACAGAAGGAACAGAGAGACAGCCCTAAGAAAACTGATCGCTAAGTGTGCTCTGTGGCACCTTCCACTTGCTCCTCCAGATGTACCCTGCCCCTCTGGCCCCTCTGTGTCCCTGGGACCTGAGCCGCAGGGGCTATGGCCATATGCACCAGCTCCCTTGCCCTCTGGCTCAGCCGGGATCAGCCAGTGGGACCCCAGCAGGAGATGGGAAGGGACTATGCACCGGCCAGCTCCCTCTCAGACAGCTGAGGGCCGGCTGCATTCCTCTCTGGAGGGCCAGAGCTTTGGTCAGACAGCCCCTCTCTACATGCTAACCTCTCTGGGTCCTGGTAATTCCTCTTTCCCTGTGATGGTTTTAAAACAGGTACGTCAATTCTTTTGGCACTCCTTCCACAAAAGGAATAGTCTAATTCTTCACCTCTGGAAGTGATTCGATTCTAACAAATATGAGGTCTGTCCAGAAAAAGTCCAGCCATTGTTAATATAATGGGAACAGCTTGCACAACATCCATGTAACCTGGAAGCCAAGGAGAGCGGACTGGAATGTACATGCATGAACAATGACAACTTCACTGCACTAGTCAGTGGGGGGCCAGACACCCTTGAGTGAGCATGTGTACTGTGTGGCCGTCACATTCAAAATGACTGAGCAAGTAGAGCAAAAAATTGCCAATTTTGTGTTAAGCTTGGATATTCCTCCATGGAAACTATTTGCATAATTTAGAAGGCTGCAGCCATGGGCAACTGGTGATTGGCAGTTTCATCACTACAATGTGCCCACTCATACATCACGTCTCATGCAGAGTCTTTGGTGAAACAACAAATCACCCAGGTAATTCAGCTGCCCTAAAGCCCAGATGTGGCACCCGGTGACTTCTGACTTTTCCCCAAAGTAGAATTACCTTTGAAAGGGAAGAGATTTTAGACCATTGATGAGATTCAGGAAAATATGACAAGGCAGCTAATGGCAATGAGGAGAACTGTGTGAGGTCCCAGGGTGCCTTCTTAGAAGGGGACTGAGGCATCATTGTTCTATGTACAATGTCTCTTGTATCTTCTTCAATAAATGTTTCTACTTTCCATAGTACATGGCTGGATATTTTCCGGACAGACCTGGCGTACTGCAAACGGAAGTGATGCTAAGTGACACCTGCAGTTTGGTCACCAGCTCCTGCCCAGCCCTCTCTCAGAACACACACCTTTGCAGCACTGAGCCCCAGGTAAGAAGTCCAGCTACCCCGAAGCCGCTGTATTGGACAGACCATGTGGGGAACCACGAAGAGATGGAGAGTGGGGCCCGAGGAGTCTCGCTGTTCACATCTCCTCTGCCCCAGTGCGGGGCACGAGAGTGAGCCCTCGGGGGTCCCCGCCTCCAGCCTGAGAGCCACCCCGTTGAAACAGCTCTCCTGTCCCCAGATTGCAAATTTGTGAGCAAAAATCCTGCTGTCATTATTGTTTACAGCCACACAGTTTTGGAGGAGTTGGTTATGCGGCAATAACAACTGGAGTGCACACTGGCACCTTCCGACCTAGGTGTGACAATAACACCCATGGTTGCACAGGACACCCCCGACCTAAGCAACCGTCTGTGGAGCCAAGGCTGAGAAACCTTTCCTTAAGAGGTTTGTACAGGGAGACCCTCTGTAACAGGAGTAAGTCACAGCGGTAAACTGGGCCAAGACCAGCTGCTTAATTTCCCCTTTAAGATGACCTTCCCATCATTTTTCACACTTTCATAGTCCCCGCTCCTCACAACTACCTGAAGTCCCCGTGCACCACCGTGATCTTCTGTTGCCTTGGAAGATGGAGCGGCAGCCACTCGATGAGCCGCTCCATCGCCGGGACGGTGCTGGTTTCTGAGGCTCGATACTGCTTGATCCAGGTTTGTACCTGGCGTGCCATACAGTCCCCTGAGGGAAGAGGGTTAGAGCATGGTGTGCCACTCCAACAGCGTCCAAAGGTTTCGAAATTCAGCCAGGGCTCTGAAACCCCTTGCAATGCTCTGTAGCATCATCGTCCTCTGACTGGGCATTTCCCACGGGCTGCTCCTGCTGCCCAGGGGGAAGCCACTGCCTGTTTTGCCTTGGCTGGATCAGTGTGGTCTGGGCCTCGTTCCCAGCCACGTGGCTTCCAAGCCTGATCCCTGTTCCTCTCTGAGGTCCTATGAGCTCCCTAACAGCCTTTAGGAAATCCCTTTTTGGCCAAACAGTGGTTGGCTAAAAACATGGACACTGTGGCCAGACTGCCTGGATGTGATCCCAGCTCTGCCGTTCTCTCTCTGTGCCTCGGTTTGCCCTGACCAGTGAGATGGTCCTCACGTGTTGCTGGGGGACAGCACATGCAGAGCCCCTGACACTGTCCCCAGCATGTAGTAAGCACTACACCAGAATTTACTATTTTTATTCAGCGGTTTGGTAGGGAACCCAAGAGATTCAACGGCTGAGGAACTTGCAAGTTCCATCTGAGACTGAAAGTAATTCTGGAGTTAACTTGGCTCCCAGTCAAGGTCTTCAGTTGATCTAACTTCTCTGAATCTCCCTCCCTCCCTTCCTCTGTATCGTGCATTGATACTAAATTCCGCAGGACTGGCATGAAGGCTACATGAAATCCCTGCGTGGCGTGCCCACAAATACAGAGCTGGCACACAGGGACACTCAGTGAATGGTGGACATGATTACTGCCACTGTTTTTGTCAACTGCCCATTACTGATTATCACCATTATCATAACCGGTAATGTGTCGGGTCACCCTCATCTAAGAAAATGGGCCCCAGAGGCTAAAGACGGGGACGGAGAGATCACGCCCCTTCTGTGGAGTCCACTGTGTGCTCAGAGCATCTGGACACCTGCCTGGCAGAGCATCCAGCTGGGCCGGGAGGGGCGAAGGTCCAAAGCCACAGGAGTTTAACCCAAAACAAACCAACCCTTTAGAACTAACTTCCAGTTTTCAGAGTCACAGGAAATAGAAGACAGCAGTAAATGAGACCATGAGGAAATAATCAAGACAGTGCCACGAGAAGGCAAGGGGGAGGGGCTGTGCTGCATGCCTCAGTTGGACCTGATCTGGGAAAACCTTCACTTAGAAGAAGCGAGGGCGATAATGAGAAAATGTGAACATACACTGGGTTTTCGATATTCTGGGAAAACGGTGCATTTTCCCGGATGTGATAATGGTGCTGAGGCACATCCCTATCTAAAGGAAACGCACACTGAAATATTTAGAAATGAAGCGTCAGGGTCTCTACAACTTCGTTAATCATAAACATACACACATATTTCAACAGATTGATGAACAACATGGCAGAAGTTAACCACTATCAAATTAGTAGTGGGCGCATACAGGGTGGGGCACAAGTGGGTTTACAGTTGTTCGTGTGGAAAATAAACAATAATTAATGCACAATAACACAATAAACTCAGTGTTTTGCATACTCTAACTGTAAACTTCCTTTTGCCCCTCCCTGTATAGCTATTCATTGTACTATTTCACGTTTCTGTAAGTTTGAAAAGTATCATATTAAGGGAAACACAAAACCGCAGGAGCTGAGCCGCCGTGGAAGCAGCCCCTCCGGGACCCACCCCCAGTCCGTGCACACCAGCCCAGCACTGCACACCAGCCCAGCACTGCACACGTTCCCTTCTCCCGGGAAGCGGTGCCCCGTCCCTACGTCTCTGGCTCTGCTGGTCCCCAGCAGGCCTCTTGCCCAGGCATCCAGATGCCCTTCCCTCCAAAGCAGCCTGCCCCTCTGGGCGAGAAAAGGGAATGATGGGCTCCCTGCAGGTCCTCCGTGGAGAAGAGCTTTGTAATAACTAGACTGTGCCGAAAGAATCTTTGCCAAAAGTTCATTTGGTTTAGAAATCATGATTGTGTACTTTTTATTTTTAAGATTTTATTTATTTATTTTTAGAGAGGGAAGGGAGGGAGAGAGAGAGAGAGAAACATCAGTGTGCGGTTGCTGGGGGACGTGGCCTGCAACCCAGGCATGTGCCCGGACTGGGAATCGAACCTGCGATGCCTGGTTCACAGCCCGCACTCAATCCACTGAGCTACACCAGCAGGGTGATTGTGTACTTTTTTTTTTAACAAATTTATTCACAGGCTCAAAATTAAAATGACAAAAGGGAATGCAGTAAAGTCTTTCTTCAGTCCCTTGCAACTCTTTTTCCCCAAAGGTAGCCTATGTGACAGTTTCTTAAGTGTCATTTTAGAGGCACTCTTCACTTCCAGGACAAACACTTAGGTTCACTCAAGCACACTCTGTTCTATACGAATGGTAGTGTATTCACGCATATACGGCTAATGTATATTCACGTATATACAGCTAATGTATATTCACGTATATGCGGCTAATGCCCTGCTCCGCAGCCGGGTTCTTGACACGATCTGAGAGACCGCAGGGTTCTCGGGAAGGGAGAGCTGACGCCCTGAGGCCGGGCCAGCGGACCTGCTCCACGATGACGCTGCTGTGCGCTCTCAGACTCACACGCAGCCTGCGGTCGGGAGGCGGGCCCTGGCCACCTGAAATCAGTCAGGTTACGGCTTTGTCTCTTCCTGCTCAAACGTCAGTGTCAAGAGCATCAGAACAGCCCTCTTTAAAAATAAAAAACAAAGGCTTCACCTGGCACTCAGGAGAGCCTTCCATAAGTGGCTCTCTCCATGGTGCGCTGTCACAGGCCCATCACTTCATCCACCTGAGGCTGTACCTTCATTCCAAGCCCTGGGACAGCTGCCACCTAATTTGCTTTTCACGTCAGCCCTCTAAGAGAGGCAGGGCAGAGCTGCATTTTTATTATTTATTATTATTTTTTTTTTTTAACCAAACCTTTACTATTGAGAAAACTGTGACAAAGTGATGTGACTTGTCTGAGGTCACCCAACAAATTAGTGTCTAACTTCTGGTCCGATGCTCTTTCCATCTGAAACAATGGAGCAATATCAGTGACATCTATTGTCTTTGCTTGGGCCCTGTCCCTGGTAACTAGGGCTGCCAGATAAAATACAGGATGCCCACTTACATTTGAACTTCGGGTGAACTGTGAATACATATTTCCCAATGAGGCCGCCAAGATGGAGTGGAACCCCCACTGGATGTGTATCTCTGGTCCACAGGTTAGAATATGGGGGACGATATGGATCTGGCTGAACTTGGAAAGGAGTGAGGCAGTGAGGACCCCCCCAATTTGGACGTGAATTTGGCAGGCCTCCTCTGTTGTAACAAAGTAACTCAAACTGTTAGTGCTGGAGACCCAGATCATGTGTGTGTGCAGTGGTGGAACTTGAATAACTTGGCAGAAATATGTTAGGAAGTAGATACACTTTGGACACATACTGTAGCCTCTGATATGGTCCTACAGAAAACCAGGCATGCTTTGGTTTTGCAGAGAAAAAGGAAAATATAGCTTAGCTGACAGATGCTTTGGACTATGGTCGGGAAACCATACTGGTCAAGAGTCAGATACTCTTGGGCTTTGCAGGGTAGAAAAAGGGGGACTGGCTCGTGGTGGCGTTCCTGCATGCAAAAGTATAGAGACAATTGTGGTCGTGGTTATAAAACTGTACCTGTCAAGATTCACAGGATGCTATGGTTCAACACACCTGACTTAAAAAAAACTGACAATAAAAATTGCTGGCAAAGATGAAGAGCAATTGGACCTCTCGGACATTAAAAAAAAAAAAAGGCAGAAACTACACAAACAAAACACCTTGGCAACAAATGGCATTTAAAAAATCTATCCCTGTTGAGAGAACACTTAAGGGAAAGGATGAAAAACAGAGAAGTGTCTTAAATGGCCTTGGCCAGTATCATAAAAAAAGGCATTTAAATGATCTAGTGAGAAAAAAGTTGCAGGGAAGAGAGATTCTGATTCCACTAAGGGATTTATCCCAGGACCAAATGTTTCGGTAGGTGACATCGACATTAACGTGAAACTGGATTTCCAAGCAGAAAGGGAATAAGCCCACCTCACGTTTAGCAGTCGCTGGGTGCATTAACACCCTGACACCATGCAAATCCCAAAGCAGTAACACCCTGACACCATGCAAATCCCAAAGCAGAGGCAACAGCAAGGAAATGTTCAGCACGAAAGACGAGCGGCCTTGTGCTCACCACGTTTCCCGCAGTCTTCTAGGCCCGCGGCCTGGAGGTCCACGCTGTGGATTTTGCACAGGATTCTGTTCATGGCAGTGTATACGGCCCGCCTCTGGCTGGGCTCTAAGCCCGGCAGAGTGGGGTCTTTGTAGACGAGGCCTGGGCAGTACTCCATCAGGTAGAAGGGTGTGCCGATGATCCTGGGAGGGGCAGACACAGACAGGGTGTTTCCAGGGCCTGCAGTGGGGCGGGCTGTTGGTCACGGCACCTCCCTTTCCATTGAGTGTGAGCACTGTGGGGGGGGGGGTGATTCGGACCCAGAGCGCTGGATGTTTCCCTTTTCCTTTGCACATGAGCACAAGGGGTTAGAAGCACTCCTGCCCTAACCAGTTGACACACACAGTCCTGTCCGTACTCTTGGCCAACATGCCCTTCTTCTCTTTCCTTCGGTCCCGGGTAGAAGCCATTGGAACGGGTTTAAGGCCAAGGTCACAGGAAAGCAGCATGTCGAGGGAGGTGGCTGTGGAGTCACACGGGACTCCTACCCCTTCCCAGCAGTGGGACCGAGAGAGTCACTAAGCCTCTCTGCGCTTTGTTTTTGTTTTTAATCTGTAAAATGTCAAAGGGCAGTTGTAAGAATTAAGGGAGCAAATGTATATGAAGTGCCTGGCATCTGGGTCTGGCACTTCCAATGCGGGTCCAATAAATATCCCTTATTCTTCTTAATGTTATTTTTATCATTATCCAGTGGTATACGTGGCATATATACCACACTATAGAATTAAGGTGGCACACTGAAATGTCATCTTTTGCTCATTATTAGAAATCAGTTCACTACTCTAAAAAGTTGTTTTGAAACATCTACCATTATTATAACTTCCCCTAATTTCACAATCAACTGTGAAACACAATTGTACATTTTAATTGTGCAAACACACAACTGTATGTTTCACAATTTTCATAATTAAAAAGTTAGGGAAAAGGCGCAAACTCAAAAAGCATGTTACAAAGTAGTTGAAAGGTTTAGAAAGCCTATAATAAAACAATTAAACAAAAACAACATAAACTAGAAGGATATATACTTTTATAATGTTAAGAAAGCTGTTTTCTATCAATTCTCATAAAAGCAGGCATTTCTTTATCTTTCAGAGTAACTGAAAGACCTGTGAACTTCCAAGGGAGTCGCTGTACAGCCTCTTTCCTCTCCCACCCAAATTTGTCTTCACTGTGACAGCCTGGAATCTGACTTAGTGTATTATTGGCTCTCCTGAAGCTTGAATGTGCACGAGAACAAATCAACCTGAACATTACCTTGAATCCTCACAGAGGTCGAGAACTCTGGGGACAGGCACTCCAGCGTTTGCCAGGGCTTTCATTATCCTGCCAGAACAAAGGAAGATGAACATCACTGCGTGGTGAACTGGTGAGACTTCCCTTGTTCTTTTTTTAGTTAACTGATTTTTAGAGACAGAGAGAAAAACGTGGATTTGCTGCTCCATTTACATAAGCATTCATTGGTTGCTTCTTGCACGTGCCCTGACCAGGGATCGAACCCATAACCTTGGTGTCTCGGGATGACGCTCCAACTAACTGAGCTACATGGCCAGGACTGATGAGGCTTTCTTATGATTATTTTTCTGATTTAAAAATTAGTACGTGCAGAAATTAAAATGTAATTCTAAAAAATATCCAATTGACCCAAAAGCAGACAAGAACAAAAAATGGCTGAAACAAACAAAAAAGAAATAGTGAAATTATAGACCACTATCAAACATCTCAATAATTATATTAAATTGAATACACTAAACACTCCAATTAGAAGACAGAAATTGTCACACTGGGATAGAAAAGCATGCTCTAACTATGTGCTGTTCATAAAAGAAATACTTTAAATACAAAAACAAAGATAGAAAGAAGATAAGTAAGAGAAAATGGATGGAAAGGGAAGTACCATGCAATCAGTAAGCATAAGAAAGCTGGTATAAATACATTAATAATCAGGAAGAAGGCCCAAGTATTTGGAAATTAAGTAATACTTTCATATCAGCCATGGGCCAAAGAAGGACTCAAGAGAAATTAAGAAATATTTAAAAACTCTAATATTTATTAAGCTAAATTCATAGTCAAAAACCTTTTCTTAAAGAAAACTCCAGGCCCCAGTGTCTTTACTGGTAAATTCTCTGAAACATGTAAGGACGAAACTTTTAAAATTTTTAAACAGGAAAATAATCTTATCACCAGTATCTGGCTTCTTCTTTTGATGCCTGGTTTCCTTGCACCACGTCACCATTCTGACCATAAGACCTAGATTTTCCTTTGGGGGACAGCTCCCCCCACCGTAGGTCCTCCTGTTTGCGGGGGACTGGCTGACCCAACCCCTGGTTCCAGGAAAGGGCATAAAACCCAGAGATGGCCAGTCTGAGCAGAGTATGCTCCTGACTGCAGAGACAGGTTTGTTCAGGGCCAAACCTGTGACCCATACTGGGCAAATGGGTCCATCTCAGGGGGCATGCTGGAGAGATCCTGGGTTATCTCGGAAAGTTAAGAGATGGAGAGAGAAAATTAATGGGTCCTGGTGACATTATTTGGACCCCTGGATCCAGCCATGCCTGCAAGATTTAAATGATAAAGCCAATAAATTTTACCACCTCCCCTTCTTATTTTTATGCT
The DNA here is from genome assembly GCA_004024845.1 of Tonatia bakeri. Lineage (NCBI taxonomy): Eukaryota > Metazoa > Chordata > Mammalia > Chiroptera > Phyllostomidae > Tonatia > Tonatia bakeri. The sequence goes on from PVIA01012337.1 coordinate 33,115, forward strand.
AAGTCAGTAGGTGGGCTTCTGTCACATGCAACTGAAGAATAGTACTGACATGCTACCCAGACATGACCAGGTAAACATTGTGGTTAGTTCCTTTAATTTTTGTTTCCATACATAAGTCTTCAAAAAATAGTTAAGATAATACCCTATATATGGCTTATATCTGTTTTTATTACATTAAAATTTTACCACACACATTTTTATGTTATTACAGGCATACTTTTATGGGCTACAGTGATAGTATAATCATTAAGGCTGGGCTATGGAATCCCACTGCCCATGGGCATTAAGCCAGACCCCATCACTCACACACCTCTTTAAGCCTCACTCTCCTCATCTGTAAAATGGGGGTCATAATAGTAGCATATCATGGACCTGTGAAAATGCTTGGAGTTAACAATTCAAAGCATTTATTATACACACAGTGACACTCAGTAAATGTTAGCTATTACTATTACTGTCGTTGCCACAAGTAGATCTACCAAGGTTTATGTAAGCACTTCCCAATTATTGTAACTGTAGGGTGCTTCCAATTTTTTACTATAAACACTGTGGTGAGCATATTCATGCATACCGCTTTTTTCCCTCTTTACAATTATTTTTTAAAGAGAGACCTCCTAATTGGAACTATTAGGTCTAAAAGTATAACTACTCCGAGGTTTTCAATAAATTGTGCCACACTGTTTTCCAAAACAGTTGTTCGAATTTGCATTTGGTGTTTCATAAGCAGACATCATATTAGGTTTCACTTTCAAGCGCACACTTTGTTCCTTTACTAACAGGAACGTGCTGCGCGCCCAGGAGCTGTGCAGTGTCACTCAGCACTGCAGAGTGCCCGCGCCCCTGGGGATGATGAGAGGAAGCTCACAAGCCGGCGCACGAGGCAGAGCGGCGGTTTTACATCTTGGGGCCTCTCTTCTGTGAATACACACTGCTTCTGCGTGACACACACACAAACGCTCAGAAAAAGCTACAGGGTCTCCCTTCTGGTGAACCCCCGAGGCTTCATAACTGTCAGTCATCAGCCCCCGCAACATTTGCAGGGGTCAGATTTCAAGAACCAAAACGCTGGGGCAGAGACAGTGAACAGAAAGAACGAGAGGGGCCCTGGAGCCAAAATCGCACTGTCCTCCCTACTATCCGCAGCTTTCCTTCTGCAGAGCAAGGCAGCTGAGGAGGGGGAGGAGGAACAGGAAGTCATCCAGGAATGCAGGCCCCACCCTGGAGCCCTCGCACTTCTCCAGAACTCATTCTCCAAGAGATTCAGAGGTAGTTTTGTTTAAATCTACTATGTTTACATTTTCCTGTTTGCAAAGCAAGTGATTTTATTTGGGATGAGTTGTAACACATTTATTCTTTTAAACATTCTACTACGGAACGTTTCAAACGTATGTAAGTAGAGACATTTGTATCAGAAAGCCCATGTATTCATCACCCATTCATGGGCACAACTGTCGGGCTGTAGTCCCGTTAATGTATTGATTTGGCCCTGACCCACGTGGCTCAGTTGGCTGAGCATCGTCCTATGGAGAGAAAGGTCGCTGGTTTGATTCCTGGTCAAGGCACGTGCCTGGGTTGTGGGCCCGATCCCCGGTTCGGGTGTATGTGAGAAGCACCCAATCAATGTTTGTTTCCCTCTCCCCCTCCCTCCCTTCCCCTCTCTAAAAATAAATAAAATATTTTAAAAATATATATTGATTTTAAGACTTAAGGTCTTAGAGTCTTTAAGACTAAAGGGTAAAACTAAAGAGTATGTTAATATGCCTTTTTTCATCTAGAAGTTCTAAAAATGTCTAGTCTCCTACAGGTTTTGGTATAGAAAACAACCTTATGAATAAAATTAGGTTCAGTGTTCTTACTTGGAGAGTCACACTTGTAGTTTTAAAAGTCTCAAGGCATTTAATGGAGCACTGACTTGTCAGCTCAGGGGCTGAGCCTCAGAGGCCGAACGGGTGAGGGCGCCCCGGGCCCTGAGAACTCACCTGAATTCCCTCTCCGCCGAGTGGGCAGATGGAAGGAGTGTCCCTGGGGGTTTCTTCCTCAGAACCAGCTGCTGGTCGGCCAGCCTGAGGTAGTAAGTCGGACTTGCCTGCCCGTGATCCAACTGCAGGAGCTCCAACGGGCCTGCAAGTTGGAAAGCAAAACTCAAACCCACTCTGAAGGACAGACCCGGGAAGACATTCTTTTCTTCCAACGAGTTCAGCATTTGGGGTGCACTGTGCAGGAATCGCACCACACCCCACCAGCCTGGGTCCAGAGTCACGTGCCACTCCACGGTGGCAAGGCCACTGGACTTACATCACGATGATACTCCCACTTTTACGGTGTCCGATGTTGCCCTTCTCGCCGACCCCTAGTCTCTGAGGAAGCGCTTCTGAGTTTGTCTGTCAGCCACAAGCACAGTCACGGCAACCCGTCTTGCTCACCGGAATGCTTTAAGCCGGAGGATGAAAAGTTCCCTTGTGCGTCCCTCAGCCCGAGCTCAGCCAAACCACGCCTGACGCTGGGGTGACAGCTGAAAGGAGCTAAGCAGCGGCCTACAGCTTGAGCCAAAGCTGCTTTCATGAGATGCGATTTCCCACCCCAGCAGGCCGAACTCTTTGTCTCTCCTGAAGAAACATCCTAATTAGCCCTCAGCTTCATAATAAGACTGAACTCTGGACACAGATTTGTTTCATTTGATCAGAAGAGCCAGAAATGGTAGTTTGCCTGAGTTATCCAGCTCGGTCAGAAGGGGCCCCTCCATCTATGGCCACACCACCCTGAACATGCCGGCTCTCATCTGATCTCAGGCTCGGCAGGGTCAGGCCTGGTGAGCACTTGGTGGGGGGCAAGGGCCCCTCCACCTGCAGAGGCCCTGAGAATGCGCCAGTCACACATCGTAGCATGAAGACCAGCTGGGTGAGGCGAACCTTTGTCACCAGGTAGAAATGTCTTCGAAAGCTCACAAGACACCTGTTTTTCTGAGGGTGGAATGTGAAGAAGGGTGGGACTTCTGAAGAGATGCAGACAACTTGTCACATTTTACATTATATAACTTTTAAGTCACCTTTACAAACAAGTTGTCACCTGGAGAAAAAAACCCAGAACCCTCCAGCACCCCGGCACATTCTGCAGCCCCCGTTCCTCTCCTCCCTGACAGCTGTTTGCAGGCCACACGGTGCTCCGTGGATGAGCGGGCAAGTGCACTTCGGAGGGTGCCCGGAAAAAGGGGCGAGTGCTTTCTCCCAAGCAGGACTGAAAGCAGCACTGAGACCCGCCAGGCTCAGTGGCTGTTTTCCTCACCACACTGCCTCTTTGGCTCCGGCACATTATGCTCGGGTTGCTTTGAAAGTGAGAACCAGCCCGAAAGCTTGACCTTGGAAGGAGTTACCAAAATACAAAAACTCAAATACCTGTGGCTTGGGTCCCCAGTAAGTCTTTGAGGTACTTCTCCAAGGAATCTTTGGGAATTTCCATTGTGTTTCTCACAGGGCGAGTGTTTGGAACAACTGTTCTCAAGGTAAAACCCAAAAGAGTTTCTAATTCCTTTACTGCAGCCTCTGGGTCATTAACCTGGTTTCAAAGAAAATATTGAACATGCTACCAGTCATCCTTGACCTCTCCTCCTGTCTGTTCTCTAAGATGGTAACTTTCAGAAGGAAACATCCAAGAACTCAGTTGTCTGGGCTAGGACTCTCAAGTCAGGAGAGTCAGTTAATGAGGAAGCCGTAGAATGGGTTTCCGCTTCCCATTTAATTCCGAAACAAACTTTCTGTCTGCGGGGCACTTCCGGTTAAGAGTCCACGACCCTCCCTTGTGCCAGGAGGGAAGGATACTGTGCTGCAGCACCCACTCTGTCTCTATGAGCCCGTCAGCTTCAAAAGGAAAACTCAGCTGTGGGAAGCTGGACCAAGAACCCCCTCCCAAGGCTTCTGGGCCACACCCTGGGCTGGACTGTGGGGCTGGTGGCTGCTGGCTCCCCACCCAGAAGAGCGTCGCTAGGACAGCCTGTGACTGCCATCCCAAACGTCTGCAGCCTGCCACTCACCTGCTGTGTACCTCTTCTCAAACCGCCTTCTCAGCACGCGTTTGTCTCACTTCCCATTAGAAATGCAAGCAGCCAGTCACACAGATTGCAGAATTAAAAAACAAACAGGCTACGGCAACATGGGGAAACCACTACAGACGGCCACCACTACGAATGTAAGAGGGCTGCACGGAGATGCTTGCACCTGTGCCTGGAGCGCAGCAGGGCTTCAAAGGGCAGCGACCCTCACCTTGATGGTGTGCATACCCAGGCTGGCAGCTGCTCTGAGATTCTGCCCGAGGTCATCGAGAAAGATGGACTCAGAAGGCTGCAGGCCAAGCCGCTCCAAGCACAGCTTGTATATCCTGGGGTCTGGCTTACAAACACCTTCCAGACAGGACTCCACGACCTGAGGGAGGGCAGCAATGAGAGAGAAATGGCCTTGAAAGCAGTGCCCCCACAAGCACACTGCTATATTTTTTAAAGAACAGAAGGAAGACAGCTGAGATCTGTTAGAACAAGTAACTTGAGATTATTTTGATAGAAAATGTCGTTGCTTTTTTAAATTGAGTGATTTGAACATTTTGGAATAAACCTGGGGGACAACTCAGAGAACTGAAGCTCTGGTTCAGACACAGTGGCCTTGTGCAAACAGCGGAGGCACGACGGGCCTCAGTTTCATCATCAGTAAAGTGGGAAAACTAACAGCCATCTTACCTGTCCTAGTGGTTGTTGCAAAACTTCAGGAAACTTGAATGAGTTCCAAAATGACAAAGCATTTTGCTAATGTTAGACATTGTGCCTACACTGAGCAGAAGGAAAGTTGTACGTTTCAGTTTTAGGGAAAGTATTTCACCATTTTTCCAGAAAGAAGGCACTGTTTACTGTTATAAAAGACCTAGGCCTTTAATGTCTATATTTCAGAAGTTAAAAAACAGCCATACTCAATTTATATGAATAAATCCCACAGGAGGGCTGACACCAAAGAGACCATTAGGAGCAAAGGTACTTGCTTTCTTGGAAAGAGCCTCCTGCATCCTGACAGCCTCGCTTCAATTGTATATCTACCCTGGGACCAGCGTGGCTGCTGAGGGTTCAGGAGATCCCAGAAAAAGCCGTCTCAGTGTCAGGCTTTCTCTGATCCAGCACCCTGCTGGGAGTCCCCTTATACTGTCCCCAGGGCTGAATCTCCTACAAAGTGGGCCTCAGATGGCCACAGAGGCCTACCACCAATAGCCTCTGGTCTGCCCCAAGAATAGAACTAAATCCCTGACTCACTTC